>VBVQ01000131.1:0-88464 GCA_011636635.1 Tetramorium simillimum | reverse complement strand
CTGTAGGTCGGAATTGTTTGTGCCGCGAGTTGCTATCGCGACCGACTTCGTCGGTCTTATATAGGCGCGTGGAACTTACACTTTTTGAGAAGCATTGATTCGAATGAGAAGAAACAAAGAACGA
Organism: Tetramorium simillimum; assembly: GCA_011636635.1. Taxonomy (NCBI): domain Eukaryota; kingdom Metazoa; phylum Arthropoda; class Insecta; order Hymenoptera; family Formicidae; genus Tetramorium; species Tetramorium simillimum. The sequence continues at coordinate 88,340 of VBVQ01000131.1, read as the reverse complement.
ATTCAAGATATACTAATTCAAGATATACTAAAATATACTAAAGTGTGTTAGTGACAGACAGATTAATTGCTATTAAGTTGAATCAATTTTATGGAATGTGCAATATTCTTCAAAATATTTCTTCACGGAAGAAATAGACATAGAGGAGATGTTTTGACGAAGTAGTGGATTTAAAAATAGATGCTTAAGTACTTTACAAATTAATAAAATCAACTTCGCAAATATTTACACACATATATATATATATATAAATATTTTTTCATTTTTAATATTGTTCAGTCTTTTTTATCTTAAAACTATTCTATGTTAAAACAAACTTTATTAATAAAAATTGCAATATGTATTAATATTATATCACTATTATTAAAAGAATACTGCAATTAATGTAATCTAGATCATATTTTGCAATTAATGTGATCTAGATCATATTTTGATTATTGTTTTTAACTGTAATTGATGTGTGTAACTGTGATTGATTACTGTAATTGATTCAACTTTAATTATATGTGAGCAATAACGTTGAGTTTCCCTCTCGCATATTTAGTGCATAATGGTACAACAGTTGTAGTTGGAGAAATCTTTGTAGCGTCGCTAATAGCTATTTTTCGTAACGCTTTCTAAATAAATGTCCGATAAAGAAGTATTAATGAAACATACATTTAATGTTGAAACTTCTTGGGAACGCTTTGGGAAAGTTTGCTCGACAACGCGGTGCGAATGTGCGAAATGCAAAATTAATTATTGGTCGTTTCCTCTGATTTCAGTTTATCTTCATGATCAGCGCTATGCTCAACGCATGGATCAATCAAGACAGTACGATGATCTCAGAGGTGAGTGGGCGCAAATGTGAATAGAATATGCACATAATTTTGTCGCGGAGTACCGCACGCCTTGAGAGAAGTCAGACGAGTCGGAGATTTCAACGACGCAAATCTCGCACAGGCGTCACTCGGCTCGTAATTCTTGCGCGACTGACGCTTGATACACGGATCGCGAAGACTGGTTTTCATAATTTACCATTGCCAATCGCGTAATTATCTTTATTACGAGAGCATTCATTTTTAGATACATTTATCATTAGTCAAGGTATATTTATTATATGTTATGTAAATATTTCTTTTAAGTCGCTTTATGAAATATTCAGAAAATTTTAATAGTTTAGTGCTTTCTTATGTTTATTGCTTTATATAATTAGCAATTAGAGAAAAATGATTATAAGCATCTTGTAACGTATTATTTGTTATAATATTTCACATTAACGTTGATTCTCCCTTTCTAACACAAGAGAATATATACTTTGGACTATAACTGGCAACTTTCACTTTCGAGGTTTCAACGAGAACGGATGTTAGATATACCTACGCATATCTTTTTTTTAAATCAGCGACATGTTACGGAGCACAAAAGCGATTATCACATTGATAAATAGTCTCTAGTTCCTTTTAAATTATTTACGTGCGATCTATTGCATTAAATTACGCGGAGATTTCTAATAATTCCTAATATATGGAAAATAATACATATTTTTCTGCACAAAATGTGCTTATTTATATCTCTTATATTAATTTGTATAACAATTTCAATACGAGAATTGGTTTTGAAAATAAATTGAATATATTAATCATTTTGACTATTTAGATAATTCTTACATTATTAGTAATTAAAATCTATTCTTTTATTATAGAGGAGGTCGAGAAACTTAAGTATAGATTTGTGATCACAACGACGTTGACCTGCTTTTCATTGTTTGGAATGTTATACCTACTGGGAAGAACTTTAATACGGTGGAAAAGAATTCAGCATTCTTTACAAACTGTGTTCAGAAGGAATATGAAAGTAAAGGTGAGGATCCACAAGAATAGATCTTTCCAAAAACCATTTTTTTCATTCTTATTATAATAGATTTTTTTATTGAATTTAAGGCCGTGCAGGAATAAAATGTAGCAAAATAATAAAATTAAATTTAACTCTTTATAAATTTTTATACTTTCTTATATTTTCTTATTTTAATTTTTTAAAACTGTAAATGATAATTTCGATAAATTTATTGACTTCTTACGTAATGCTTGCGAGACAATTACGAGATACTTTGATGCCTTAACTTCGTTGTTGCTTCACCAGGGCAATAAGAACAAAGTGCAAGATGACGTCGAAGCTGCTGTGAATAAACAAAACGGTCTCAAGTTGACTATACCGAGTATAAGTGCCACGGTGGAGGAAGAATCCAAGATCGAGAATAATAACAGTAACAGTAATAGTAATAGTAACGGGATTAATACCACACCGAACACCACGAGCACTCCTCTTTCACGACGGCATGCTAGCGAGGATACTACTCTCGACTATGCTTACGATAACCCAGCAATGACACCAAGTCCAGACGCTGCGCAGCTTAAAACGAAGGCTCGCGAGAGTTCATTTTAAAATTACAAATTATGGATACTTAACGTCAACAAGAATATGAACAGGACCATCTTTTCGACTTTGAAAATGTTTGAGGTACTTAAATATTTGCATGTTCTAAAAATACGTTTTAAAGTTCTGAAGTGTAAGTAGGAACATCTTTGTGGCAATAATTGCATTTGTGGAAAAAAATGTTTAATGAAAGAATAGAATATTGAGGAAACGATTGCTATTGTAGAGTCTCGGATAATTATAACTTAAGTGGACAGGAAAATGAAAAGAGGATGTGGCAAAGCGTATAATACGTAACGTGACGTGGCTAATCTGTCTTGTTCCGTGAAAATATATTGATATATATTTCACAAGATTTTTCATGTTTTTATGAACGGCTTTTCGAGCTACGTTGTTAATGCAATTTGGGACGTAGCAATCAGCGATCGAATGAGAGATCGCCTGATATACCGCCACTTTGTCTTTCTTGAATGCTCGCGCGATTTTTAACGTATGTTAAACAATATTTAAGAGTGATATTCATAGTCGATAGTTCCATGAATGACCACAGTCAGAGAATAATCATATTTCTACATAATTATTTTACTTCTTGATAATCCCTGAATGATTAATCACGGTTATGTCACAAGTGACTTGCTGTCAATGACTTGGGGAATTAATGCATGCTCATTTTCGACTATGAATTAATTGCATTTTGGAGAAGTAATATTTGAAAAATAACGTAGTCTCTTCGAGACTATAAATGTTGCCCTAACAGATTATCTGTACAGCTATAATATAGTACTATAAGTTTTTGGAGTGACTCGTGAATGCGTATCACGCCTCCGCGAACCGTGCGGCTGTGTGACTTAATTAAATAATTATTGATGCGACATGTTCGCGGGTAGATGCGCGCGATGTAATTGTCGACTTTATCCTCTCGATTACTGATGAAATACGTTTCCCCTTTTAAAATTACTATACTAATACCAACATCTTTGTCTATCAAAGAATAGTCTGTAAGTGCCTTTAAAGTTATACTTTCTATTAGTCCTTCTCATATAAATTAAAATCTTTTACAGTTATTTTTTTTATAAAGATTTCGTGCATCAAAATTAATTGTGATACAAAAAAATTAATACTATGTTTACAGATTAAATTAATGAATAAATTGTTAAATTATTAATTAAATTTAATATTTTCTAATAATTAAATTTCTTGTTTACGGAAATAATTCTTTTGCACATTTCTGGCACTTACTGCTTTTTTAATTCAAATCTTCTTATGGCATAAAAGTCTATCATGAAACACCTCAAAAGATATCTGTAAAATCTTTCCACGTGATTTTACGACTACTTTTTAATATTTTACAATCATTAAAATAATATTAATAGCCTGAATCAACGCGTAAATTTCTGTTGCAAATTCTGCACAGCGCGTGTCAATAGGATTTTAGTAATAAATATATAATAAATAATTTAAGGAATCGCATCCTTATCAGCCATTCCGTCCATGAAAGGCCTTTCGAGCAAACGTGCGCCGTAAGACGGCGCATTTTGCATAGGTCAGTGACGTTGCACGCGAGAACGAAGGATAATCGATAACAATTTTATCGCGAGCCGTGGCGAGCCAAGGCACAATGTATTACGTTGCGAAATACTGCAGCAATGTAAATTCAAATGATATTAATGAGATTACAGTACATATGTCTGCAAATTATTAACAACCATTAATCCTGATTAAAAAAACCTTAATTAAATCGATAAATTTTAAAGCTCAAGAGAATATTAAAAGATACTCTTGGAAATGGATTTGCATTGAAATGTAATTTGCTCAAAACAGATGCGCTCAACAATCTGTTGCTCCCCGCGGAATTCTATTTTTATTGATTGGGAGGAAGTACTCGATTAATGCTCAATTTTAATGAGTAATATAGAAAGTTGCTCAATTTCGTAAATTGTCATTAATGACTAATAATATTTTAAACCAATTTTGCTTTAAATTAATTCACAAAGAAACAGTGTTTTAAGTTTACTATATTTTTTAAAAATCTCTTCTAAATAATTAAATAGTAACAATAAACAAATGACATATAAAAGATTGAAACGATCAAGTTTTGATAAAATTTAAAATTTTAAATACTCATCGATTAATTTTATAGCTAAAGATTAAGAGAATAAAAAATGGCAAAAAAGAAAAGAGGATAAAAAAACTTTCGATAATCTAAACGGAAGAATTTACATTTATATGGTTAATATAAAACGCCTTCGTCCTGCAGCAACTGTTCTGATCTTAGATTTAATCATTTATTCACGATTCACCATTCTTAGTAATTAGCAAAATAACAATATCTACACACTACAGCGCACTTTTCATTTCATTACATACATGATCCCCTTCGAGGGTGGATCAACGTCTTCCAGAAACGAAGATATTAATTTTGCCCAGAGGCAGCTCGTAGTATTAAATTCTCGAGTCGAACTGTATATACATATAGCGAATAGTCTATTCTTATTTAAATGTTTGCGGATATATTTAAGTAAAACAAAATAAGAAAACTTTTGCGAATGTAAACAAATTCGAAACTCAGAAGAATTAGACGGCTTGAGATTTTAGCAAGCAAGATTTTCTCAATTTTCCTTCTAGCGTACTTAAATGAATTATAAAATATATAACTTTAATAATTTAACGTTTTATTAGCTATTTTAATAATTATTTTGATTTTTTAATAATTAAGGGGTTCAGTATTATGACTAACATGCCGATGACATCATTTAGGCAACCGGTTTTGCGATTAATCTATTGGTTCTAATCTTCTCAACTTTAAAAAATATTTTAAGCATGTAATTCATTATTAACCCTTAAATGACACACTTAAAAAAAAATCACATAACTGACAACACATGGGGTTCTTTGGACTCCAGCATGAAAAATATATTAATAATTTTAAAAGTTATTAATATTTTGGTTCGAAGATTTTTTTATATATACCTGAAACCTTCCGCTTAGAAGATACTTAGAAGATTTTATGATAGTTTCATCATAATTTAAATCTTAACATATTGAAAAAAATATGCAAAATTCCGTCAGAATCACAGAGATTTGAAAAAGTTGAAAAAGGCCTGGGGTTTAATGGACCCCCCATGTGTCAGTTAAGGGTTAATTTAATTTTAACATACTGGACCTTTCACGCGTGATACTATTAGAGAATATATTATAATGTTAATCTTATTGTTAGACGAATGTCTTGGTGTATGTGAATTATTCTGAATCCGTTAGTGTGTTCCATATTGATTATATTATCATACTTATTCTTATATTGTTATATAAATATCTACATACTTAAAACGTGCCTTTTTCAACGCGTTCCAAGATGAATATGATTAAAACAATAGATATTAATATGGTGTGCCTTTTCGACGAATTTTTTCGAAATATATTTGTGATATATAAAAATTTATTTGTGTAATATAGATATAATAAGAGACTTAACTGTCTCTTTGTCTCTCACATATGTACATATATAAAGTATTAACTTCGGTAAATTTTGATTTCATGACGATAAAAAAAATTTTTTATTTAAATAATTATTTATATATAATTATACATAATATATATAATAAAAATATTTTATTTAAATAATCTATTAAATATTTTAAATATACATTTATCTTTTCAACAATTTTTAAATTAATATTTTATTCTCATGAACATAATAATTATACAATTTAAAATATTACATGAAAACCTTGCTGAATATATTTATACTTTATGTATGTACATGTCGAAGGTGCCGATTTCTGAGAAAGATATTGTATAAGCATCGAAGGTAATTTAAATATAATCATTTAATTCATCGATTCATCCACTACATTGCATCACAATAAAATATAAAAAAAGGGAACTTTTTTTTAGTGCGCGATTTGATTTTAGTTATGATATTAAGCAATTGTCAAAATGACGAGTTTATAAAGTTTGTATAATGTTATAATATTTCTAAGATATTTGTAAAATATTTGCGCGCCATGGATTTGTCAATCGTTATGAGAAGTCGATACGATACATTCCATTGTACATTTTTTCGAGATACACATGTGTTACCGATAATGAAGTATATATCCTAAATGGATGCCGGATATTTTACTGTTGTTATTATCGCTTTTAAAATAATAAAAAGAGCGAATGTTTTTTTACTATAATTATTTGTAGTTACGCTGCAATTTTTCATGGACATTTAATATTATTTAGCTCTTCAATGAGCTCAAAGAAATGCGACAAAATGTTTCTATCGAGCAGCAGCAACTTTGTTTTTTTGTAAATAAAGATATACGTATACCGACAAATATACAAAAATTTATTTTTCCTTTCCATTCCTTTAGTGATAACATGTCTTTATTTCAATACACTTTATAATAGAAAATAGTTTTCCAAATATGTCATTTTTATATAACTGATATACTTTATATAACATTTTCTAATAGATAATTTTTTGATTTTATGAAATAATTTATGTATATATGCGAAAAAGGAAAATGATAATTAAAAAATTATTATTAAGAAAATGATAATTAAAAAAATTAAATTCCATAGCTATATGATTCACAATGGACATTATTTTCATACATTATTATAAAAGATGAAAATCACTTCGACTGAACTAATTCGCGAATCCGAAAGATTTCTTTCTATTTTTCTTGATAAAATTTTTTTTTCTTTCTATTTTTAGTGATAAAAAAAGTTAAGTACCGAAAGGATTAATCAAATAAAAATTGGTATGAAAATTGAGAGATTGAGACTGGAATAAAGGTGATCTACGAAAAGTCCATCAGTCATTTCATACAAGTACCATCACGGAAGGCGGTGGTCGAGGGCAATATGGAGCAACGGAGCGGCGGAGAATCCGCAATTATTCAATCGTGGCCCGTGGAGCTACGTTTAACGCGTCGCTCTTTCACCGTCACAGACGTTTCATAGAGCGCGTAGAAGAAGCGGCACATTCGTCGCCGCGTCATCGCGCAATCTCGAAATCACGGTAATTGCGCGAAATCAAAGAGATTAAAACGACGAATTTTAGGAAAATATCAGATTTGATCTCAATCATTCTCATCGTGCCTTTTCTGTTTAATTTTTCACGTTTTCACATCTTTCGTGTGATTTTAAAAATTTTGACAAGCACGTTTGTGACACGTGATTTTCTAATGTTATAGAGCATAAATGGATTTACAAGAGGTGTTAAAGTTTTGTGAATTTATGTGTCCATCTATAAAATTACGACAAAGCAAATATATTTGGAATAAATATCATTTATGATGTATCTTTTAAATATTTAACTCGTCTTGCGAACAAACTGATTTTTATGTAAGTTAACATTTTACAATTTTACATTTTTTTTATAAATCGATTATTTTTTAAATATCGACCCTGTGCTAAATACGTGTCTGACACTCGTTAGATTTCTGTGGAGCATTGGAGAACGCACGCGACGGGAAATAATTACGACATAATCCTTTGTGCCAATTTGCGAATTTTTATAAGTTCGCTCAGTATCGACTTTGTGAATATAAAAAAAAACTGCTATAATGTCCACGGTGATATCGAAATACGAAGTCTATTGGATGTGAATATTTGATTGGGATAATTGTTGCTCGACAAAACAAATTCGAGGCGCAATGGATATGACGGATAATCGGCGAACGTTCGACTTGGTCGATTCGATCGTGTTCATTGGGATGCTGGGCGTCTCTGCTCTTGTAGGCGTTTATCAGTGTTATGCGTCCAGGAAGACGGCAGACGCTGTGGGAGAGTACCTTGTAGGCGGCCAAAAGATGTCTATATTTCCTATAAGCATGTCACTGATAGCAAGGTAAAGATTTCTTCCTTTCTACCAAGTTTCAGTTAAATTCATATCATTGCATCGAAAAAACGCATACTTAGAAATGTAAGATTTTAGTCTTTATGTCTTTATATTTTAAAATATAATGTTTTATGTCTTTATATTTTAAAATATATATATAAACTATATATACAAAAATAGTTTTATTAATTAATTTATATTCTTTTATGTAAGCTTACTAGATACGAAAATATAAATATCATTAGAGGAATTGTTCTGTGAACCGGAAATATATAGGGCACGTTAAATGACGTTTGGCTCAATTGGCCGTCAAGGCTCTCTGGTTAAGGTTGTAATTATTAGTAGTCACAGGTTCACGTGTCGGGATAACCAGGATAAGATTTGTTCTAAGAGCACCCCATATTAGTCATAAATCATTAACGTTTTATTGACGGTAACTGTTATATGAAATTACTTCTGGTTTAAGCATATTATCCTTTGTAAAATTATGAAGTGGCATTTTTGATGAATACTTAGATTCTATATCTAAAAATATTTAAAAAATCATATCAACGATACGTTTTGCTCAATATTTTCTGCCACTTTGCTGTTATATTGCGCCATGCATATTCTTGCTTGACTTTTATAAAAAAATTAAGAGATAAGAAAAGTTTACCATCTTTATTTTCTAAAAAATCATTATAAATACTATACGTGATGCTTTTGGCGCAAATCACTTTATATGGTAAATTATTATTATAATTATATCAGCAATCTATATTATAAAAACGAGTATACTTTATTATTTACTATATGAATTATACGATTCGTAACAATCAACTTTGTGATTTCCAATCTCATTTTCCCTATATTATACATCTATTATAAAAATTATTCAAGTCATAGGTAATAACAAAATGCAATTTTTAAACAAGATAAAATTATTTTTCGCCGTTTCAGCAATATAAATATTTATTTATAATTCATAACGTTACGTTTGTGATTGATAATATTAAATTGAGTGATTGTCCATTTGCCAGAAATAAATTGGGAATTAGTGACGTTTAAATTTGCATTGTCTAAATGCTGCATGATTACGAGTAATTTTAAGAGCGGCCCCTTAAAATTGCAGCTACGTGTCGGGTATAGCAATGTTGGGATTACCGGCTGAAATGTACGTTTACGGCACGCAATTATGGTGCATCGTAATTGCGGATAGTTTTGTATCCGTGACGATGGCGATCGTGTACCTGCCAGTTTTCTATGGACTCCGAATTACGTCGTCTTACGAGGTACATGAGTGATTTTATATAACAAAACGAGTTTTGATAATAATAAATTCGTTTTTCACAGTATCTGGAGTTAAGATTCAATCGAGTGGTTAGACTTATGGGATCTTGTATCTTCATTATTAAGATGGTGAGTTTGTTTCTATTAAATAAATATAAAGTTGGAAATTTTCAACTCTTAAAAATTCTCTAATTTTTTTAAAACAATTTGGCATATTTAAAATTTATTATCTTGAAATTTGGACGTAAAGATTCTTGCCAATCTCTTTTTTTTTTAAATCGCTATTGAATCTTTTTATTAGACAAAATTTGATATGCAATGTATCCTTAACATATCGAGAATTCCTCGAAGCGTTGAACTTGGTACCCGTCCATCGCGTGAGCAATTCAACACGCCGAGCAATCTTGTGCTTGCAGCTGCTTTACATACCGCTGGTGATATACGTGCCGGCGCTAGCCTTCAATCAGGCGACCGGAATGGACCTCTATACGATCGCGTTGATGGTCTGCGCCGTGTGCATCTTCTACACGACACTGGTAAGAACTTCGCTCGTAGATCCGAGAGTTGTGATTTCTTGCGAGATATTTCGAATTTTTAAGTTTGAACATAATGCAGTTTGATTTCAGAGATTTATTTTATAAAAAAATATAAGCAATTGTCGATCAAAAAATAAAAACGATTATTTTCAACGCTAAATGCAAGATAAAACAGTACTTAGTTCGCAAAAACCATCAAAAAGATAATACAGCATATAATTTATAATAAAATTCAAGATACATATTTGGCATTTTGCATTTCAGGGTGGCTTAAAGGCGGTCGTCTGGACGGACACTATTCAGACGGTGATGATGTTTGGTGCAGTTATCACCGTTGCCGTACTCGGCACCGCTAGGGTTGGTGGTGTGGCGGAAGTGTGGAGAAGGAATACCAATTCCGGGAGAATTGAGTTCTTCAAGTACTAGCAGCATGTTCTTCATTTTTTGCGCATTTTTATTACAATTAATTTAATTTATTATCATCAATTTAATATCATATATATAATTTACTTCTAATTTACTTAATCGCGCAACGCTCAGTATTTTATCGATTTATCAAATTATCGCAAACTATCGACCAATAAATAATATTCATTCCATCCACTTCTTGCTCTAATCAGCATGGATGTGGATCCTACAGTAAGGCACACTTTCTGGGGTGTGGTGGTGGGTAATTATTTAAATTGGCTGGCCACGTGCTCGGTGAACCAAGCGATGGTGCAGCGGTGCCTGGCGATGCCGAATTTGAAGAAGTCGAATGTGTGAGTCCGAGAAATGCATTATGACGCACGACGCACGTTACTCATTTAATCCCCTTTTGTATCTAGGGCGATTATGATAATGGCCGTAGGCCTAATCAGCATTGTCTCGTTATGTTGCTACACGGGAATCGTCATCTACGCGGCCTTTTATGACTGCGATCCGGTCACGACAAAGGTAAAATGATCTCGGCAATTCATAAGATGGAAGCCTTTGATTAGTGTCCCGAAATTTCCGACTTTTAATTAATCAATTCCGAAGATAAATAAAAGACAATAATATGATACGGATAATACAGAATTTTAGATCGAACGTTTCGGCGAAAGTTAATAAAAATTGCGTTTTAGCAAATACGAAAGCCCGATCAGCTGTTACCGTACTTTGTGATGGAATTGTCAGAGGCAATTCCAGGCTTACCAGGATTATTCGTTTCCGGTGTATTCAGTGCAGCATTGAGGTACTGTGGAATTTAGATGCTCTAAATGATTTAAAAAAAATTAAAATAAGATCACTTTCAATATCACTTTCTTTGTGCAAATCAACCCCTTCTGGGTGCATATTTCTTGCTAAATTTTAAACCATTGAAAGATATTAAAATGAAAGAGGATGTTGCTATATAATACTGTATATCGCTCATCCGTTCATCTTCCGTTTTTGCATGTAAAACACTCGCTCGTTGACCTTTAGCACAATGTCGACCGGATTGAATTCCATGTCGGGCGTGATCTATGAAGACATGATCAAACCGTGTTTCCGTAAGCCGATCTCTAACGTCGGCGCGAGTCGCATAATGAAGGTCACGGTTGTGATAATAGGAGCCATTTGCGTGGGTCTTGTATTATTGGTGGAGAAGCTGAGCGGTCTGATTCAGGTAAGATACAAACGTGAACGTTCGTTTAACGAAATACCGAATCACTTGTGTGTCTTGTGAATTCATTCCTAATTAATTTATGCGACCATGAGCGTGCTGATCTTTTCAGGCTGGTAAAAGCTTATCGGGAATAACTGCCGGGCCTTTACTTGGTATGTTCACGTTGGGCATGATGTTTCCAATGGCCAATTCCACGGTAAGAGGATAGCTGTACAGGATTCAATATAAATACACCGCAAACGCTTTCAAATTGCTTTTATTGACAGGACATAGCTCCAAAATTCACTTATATCTAAATATTAATTATCTCCTGAACTTTATTTCGAAGATATGTTTATTTACATGGATTTAATATATCAGTCAGAATATTCTAGAATTCCCAACAATTAATTTTAATGACAGATTTACGATATATAAACAAGCCGTGAAATCTATTATTAAAATCTAAAATTAAAATCAGATCCTAAGAAATTCTGCGTACGCCAAAGGACCATCCTATCTCTAGCTTCTTATCCAAATAGGGAGCGCTCGTCGGTGCGTTGGTTAGTCTGAACTTGGTCGCTTGGATCTCGTTCGGTACGCAAGCGGCGATCTCCAATGGATCTATTTACTTCCCGGTCAAACCGGTATCGGTGGATGGATGCACCGAATCGTTGAGAAGCACCGCTGGAAACCTCACGACGATCGTCGAAACCGCTGTCAGGTACATTTGTCTAATTGTTCTTGCATAGTGTATAAGAACCGCATAATGACTTCTCCCGTATTGTGTCGTTTTTAACATATCTTTATTTTTTTTTTCAGGGAACAACCTTTTTTCTTATACAGAATGTCGTATCTCTGGTATACATGGGTAGGTTTTCTAATTACGATTATAGTGGGCTTATTAGTCTCGTGGTTCACGGGTCCATCTAAGTACAGTCACGTGGACAAGAAATTATTTACACCCGTTATACACGGTTTTTTACGCTCGAGAGATCCTCAGAAAGCGGTACGTATAATTCCGCAATCCTCAATCCAAAAAAATCTTATCACTAATATATGAACTTATGTAATGAGCTTATTTTTTTTTACAGAATGAGGCTGAACTCACGAAAGTGACGAACGACGTGAACGATATAACGCAAACTTCTTCAAAATGTTAGCCATCATTTCTCTTTTTTCTTAATTGCAGTTCAGCAAAATATATACGATTGTATACGTCAAATTTGTATTCGTGTATTCGACTTAGTCTCCTAATATCTCATAAAATTATATTATAAACTACGACTCATAAATTTGACATACGACACAAATGATGCCATTATCTTAAGTTATGTCATAATGGTTTAATAGTTTAAACCTCATAGTGCACCGTGTTCGATCAATCACAATACAAGGCGGGACTAACATCGAATACAGCTCGTTACGCGTGTGCAAATTAATTTTACCTAAACTATATGAACTAATACTATATGAACCGAGGCAGTGATTCAAAGTTGCCGACTCGTTTTATATGCTATGCATTGTATGTCGCCTATTAGATTTAATTAGGCCGATAATAATGTACAAAGAGAACGAACAATATTAGTTCTAATATATTTGCATGTATTTGTGTACACGTTGAAGAATGACTTTTGCGCAATCAAATACTTCATGGCATAAATTTTTAGGCATTGGATAACGCATTTATGTTGTAAAATCTACCAAAATATCCGGCGCCGAGCGTAATATAATGAACGAAAATATAATGATTAATATAAATTAATAAAATCAATTTATCTTGATAATCACACTTACAAATTTTATATATAATCCTCATGTATATTACGTATCTCACATATCCCACATTAAAATTCATCTTGTTCGTATAAAACATTTTTGATTTGTATAAATTTGTTAAGGCTATTATTCGGTAACTTTAAAGTTCGAAAGAATTGTCTGTTCGAACCGATTATAATTGGTAGATTTCGCTGCAAGCGTTTATACATATTTACAACGATCACAATGTGTACTTGAATTTCCAATCCGACGATATACTTATCACTATTTTTCACAGCACAAATTCATAATTACATGTAACAATATGCAGATGGCATGGCCGCTTATTATCATGCACCGTTTCGTAAAAAAAAAAGGATATAGAACAACTTACGGATAGAAGAGCTTGAAGTCCGTTCTCCGTACGCCAAATATCATCGGAAAAGAAGACAATTTAAGATGTAAGTGGCGACATACCAATCGATGTTCTAGGATCTTGTTGACCCTGTTGAGCCGACGGAACTTGTTGCGGACCGGTCTCTAGATTTTTAAGAAGCAAGTTCAACCAATGCTTAGTCGAGGCATCCTCTTGCAAACATGTCGCAAATGTGTTATCTCTCAGTTGATCCGGTAAGCATTGTCTCAAGGCTAGCAATGCTCTGCAAAATTAATCGCATGTTAAAGTCTCTCGAGATTTTATGAATGTATCGCGTGCTTGATAGTCTAATACTTTACCTCGCATTATCAGAGAGTCTCAGGTAACACCTTACTACATGCTTGAGCAATCTTGCCGAAGGATCTTTGGCTAAGGACAGAACCATTTTTCCCAATATCATGGCGACATGACTGAATCTATCGTAGGTTTGACAGATGTAGGACAGGCCACTGTCGTCCAACAATATTTTTTGCAATATAAACGTTGCCACGGTCTTACTCAATTCCGAGCCGCTTTCCATAATCCGTAAACAAAGTGGAATAATCTCCGTAGTGAGAAGGAAAGTGATCACTTCTTGCTCATCCGTTTTTACCAAAGCGCCGATCACTCCAAGACTCGTCAAGCGAAGGTATTCAAATGGTCGCGTTTTGCTTACGGTGTGCAGAAATGGATATAAGAATAACGGAACGTGTGCCTGAAATCAAATAGATGCGATATTTCATTTAGATATATACTTTTAAATTACACTTATATACAGATTAAATACAATTTTGCTCACACAATAGAGGGAGCCAGTCAAAACTATTATTATATATTTGTAACGACTGTTTTCAACCAACTGACGAGAATTTTGGCATATTTGAAGCTGCAGGTCGCAGCGTGGACTTACTTGTAGGAACGCAGATCTTGTTTCCGGGTGACTGGCTACACATTGCAACAACGCTAGGGCGTTGCACACCCGATTGCTCTGATAAGCCGTGAGGGTCGCAGGGTTGATTGCCGGATAAATATTAATGATCTCCTGCAAGAGAGACGCAGTAGTGCCAAACGAGTGCCACAACATTGGCGCCAAGTCGGGCACTACTTCACGCTTCTTGCTTAATTCTAGAAGAGCATTCTCCCTCGTCTCCGGATTCGACAGCTCGATTATCCACGTGTAGACCTTCTCGCGGTCGACGGTGGGCTGCAGCGCTGCCGGGCTCTGTTGAGTACTCATCTCGTACCCTCCCCTGAGGCTGCTGCCTCGCAATTCAATTCGCAGCACGGTGCACCGGTGTAATCGCAATCCGCACGTCCGTTCACGATTTGTGCGTTCGCGATCAGCTTCCTTCGTTCCACGGTATTTCTCTCGCTCTTTACGTCGAAAAGCCTGGAAACCCAACCTCTTTCTTTTCCTCGACAGATCGATAATCACCCTCGCCACGTATAGAGTTCGCTGATATGTATAACAATTTTCGTAGCGTTTTTCCCGCACGATTATCCACGATCCTCAATACATCGCACTACCCGCCACAAACTTGGTGAAACAATCGTGCCGGGACTGAAAGCGAAGTCGGCAACAATACGTCTTCCGGTCTCCGGATGCCTCGCCAAGTGTATGTACGGTTACATTTCGAATGCGCGCGACATCTAAGCGCCAACATAACCTCCTCTCGCGAGCTCCCTCACGCACGCTTTTACATGATCGCTAATAACGGTTATTGATTGCCTTTTCCCAACATTTAAATATCGACAAATAAATATTATTAAAGATTCAATCCTGGATAAATTTTCGTGACTTTAATATGAACTCCGGGAGTCCATGACCCGAAAACAATTAAAGAGTATTGATATTATCGACAGTTTGTGCTGTCTGAAAATTCGAAAATAAATTAACGAGTGATTTGATTTGTCTAATCATCGAATCAGATATTATTAATTTATTTCATCATCGAAAATGTTTCGATCGCAATTTTTTATCGCGTTATCAACGGAGCGTATACGCGTGCATTGACAGTCGAATATTGAACGCTGAGCAAAGCAATTTAATCAACATTCGATACGTTAGAACGAAATTACTGTACTCTAAACGTAGAAAAAAAATCTTCATTAATATTTCATTATTGTTTAAAAGGAGAATGGGTCGATGTATGTATTTATTGATACAATCACAGCGTTAATTAATTTAATTTGTGCGTTAATTAATGTACATTCACACGCACGTGTAACCGTGCCATTTTGTGTTTTCGAACATTTTAATTTAATTATTTAAAGTTTCTCGTTTATCACGCAAACGTTGTATTCTATTTCTCTTGATAACGCTTCTCCGCGATAATTTGTATTTTTTTAAATATTGTTATACGATTAGTTTCAGAAAAATTCTCGAAAGAGGAAAAGGGCAGGCTGTTATTCGCTGTGTTTGCTTTGTTGCTAATGTATACTTAATTAACTTTCTCGTTTATTTGTTATACAACGCTAATACAAACAGCACTAACTGTTTCTCATGCACAAAGCAAGTGCATGCGAAATTTTGTTTATATTGTTGTAGCAAGAGATGGTTAGCTATGAGATTGATTTGAGAAATACGGAAAGCTTGTTTCTGACAATAAAAAAAGCAATTAAATGTAAAAAGACAAAAAGAAAGTACTTTTTGGAATATTTTATTTGGACGATCATAGCATTAAGTGCACTTCGTACTTAACTATACAATTTAACCGTGCAATTCTATAATTAAATTATTGTCGTTTTATTACATAAAAAGAAAAATTTATATATTTATGAATATTTTATGACAAGTCATTTGTAAAACCGCAACCATATACTAATTAAATTATCAGATTATTTAAATTACGTTATGAAAGATTAAATTTGAACGAGAGCATGTGAGAGAAAGATGTAACTGCAACTGTTCTTAATTAACAACAGTTAATTATAAAACAGATACTAGATTTGATAAAAAAAATATAAAATTAGTTGCTTTCAGAAAATTTGTAATTAAACCTATTACTATCATTTAGCCTTTTATTAACCTACTTCTTTAATATAATTTGCAACTTTATAATAAACTCTGTTACAAATTATAACCTCATTCGATACTCATGTTTTTGAAATGTTTCAAATGAATTCAAATGTTTCCATCATCTTGGCAGCTTCCGCGAATTTCAGATACAGATAAATAAATTTCAAACAGTTGAACAGTTCGGAAACATCTAATATGTGTAGGTGTTAATTATTTGAAAACGTATAATATTATAAGAACATTTAAAGAGAATCTTGCGGCGAGGAAGAAGAAAATCGAAAGCCGCGAAGTGTGCTGCAAAATAAGGCGCAGTTTAATAACTTCGAAAAAGTAACCGTTAAGTTTAAGTACATTTACAAAGTTACAAAGTTACATTACGCATAACCAGAATATTTCTGTCTTTCTCGATTTTCTACTTTTCATATACTTTCCATATGCTGTTTTATACGTGCGTATACACATTTATATCAGATTTGAAGAAGTTTTAACTTTATGTATACCGGCGACCTACGCGATGTCATTGCGATACGTGACCCGCGTCTCTGGCGCGTCTAGGCACGCGCGCGCGATTCCGCGCGCTTCAGTATCGCCCGGTCTGTCGTCGGAGCGTGTCGCGGTGGCACCTGTGTGCGGGTGGGAATTGGGATCGACATCGCGAGTAACGCGAGAGTGGAGAGACCCGCCGCGCCGTGCACGTCGTGAAAATCGTGCTCCGAATTCCGCGAAGTGCCATCCGCTTCGCGATCTCGCGCTCTCGAGCTCTCGTCGTCGATCGGTGGTGCGGATGGTGGGGCACGAGGTGTCTCCTTCATGGACACACGCGGACAATCACGTATATGTATGTACTCTGATTTACAGAATGTGACGACATTCATTGCGGCGATTGTTCGTTTCTAAAAACTCGATTGATTTTTTTTCCATCGTAACTTCTTATCATTTCAGTCATTGTGATGGCTTTTGCGGCCTCCCCGATCTTACAAATCTCGTAATTATCGACTATTTGCGCGCAGCGACGATTCTAGAAGATTAAATATTCTTATCGCGATAGGAGGTGTCAATTGCGGTGCCCCTATTGTCGCGGGAAAGCAGGAAGATCATTCTGCCGCATAACAGTTTGATTCAACGGCAGCCATTAATTATTAACTCGTCTAGGCGTTCTCGACGTGTCGGAGTTGCCGCCAACTTCACGGCGGATCGTGCGCGGGCAGTCGGTCTCTCGGGGGCGCTGATCAACAAGTAGTTCGTAAGCGCCGCGTTTGCGGACGAGACGTCCTCGCGTCGGGGTGAGCAATACGTGACTCGCAACAGCTACAGTGATAGCGGCTGTCCCCTACCCCTCGCCGTCGAACACGCGTTCAGCGGGAGCACACGGCCGCTCGCCGAGAGTGACATTCTCGCGACGAGACATCGTCGCGGTCGCGCCGGAGTCGAGCGCGGGTGGACGCGAATCTCGGTGAAACGAAAACAAACAACATTTTGGCTGGCAAAAAACGGCAAGCAGCAAAAAAACTCTCGAGGCGGCTGTCGATCCGCGGGTATCTGGAAAAAACGGCTAAAATAACGAAAACAGCCTGAAGTTGGCGCGGCGTAAACTTCGGCGATTTTCGCGATCGCGCGGCAGTCTTGGCCGGAGCGTCGCGGAGTGTTGTCGTGATCGGGTAATTGACGCCGTAAGAAGCTGAAAAAAAAAACGGCTAAAAGCTCGAAAAAAGCGGCTCGTCCTTCGAGGCGTCTGAAGTTGGCGCGGAGTGAACTCCGATGATTTTCGCGTTCGCGCGGCAGTCTTGGCCGGAACGTCGCGGAGTGTTATCGTGATCGGGTAATTGACGCCGTAAGCTGAAAAAAAAAACGGCTAAAAGCTCGAAAAAGCGGCTCGTCCTTCGAGGCGCCTGAAGTTTGGCGCGGAGTGAACTCCGGTGATTTTCGCGTTCGCGCGGCAGTCTTCGTCGGAGCATCGCCGAGTGTTGTCGCGATCGGGTGACTGACGCCGTAAGGATCTGCAAAATAAACGGCTAAAAGAACGAAAAGGACGGCTTGTCCTTCGAGACGCCTGAAGTTTGCGCGGAGTGAACTGCAGCGATTTTCGCGTTCGCGCGGCAGTCGATTCGTCGGAGCATCGCCGAGTTTTGTTGCGATCGGGTGACTGACGCTGTAAGGATCTGAAAAAACGTCGTGTCTTTCGAGACGTCTGAAGTTGGCGCGGAGTGACCTCCGGTAATTTTCGCGTTAACGCGGTAGTCTTGGCCGGAGCGTCGCGGAGTGTTGTCGCGATCGGGTGACTGACGACGTAATCGAGTGTGAGGGACAACTTCCGAGGGACGCCGAATCGCATTATCGGCACGCCGGCGGCCATTGATCGATCGCGTCATGCCGAGGGACCCGTCGATCCCGTCCCGACGCGTTCCGCGGTGATCGATATCGGGTCGGCGATCAGTAAATCACGGACCTCATCACGGATTTCGTTGCGCGCGCGCGAGTGACTCCCGCGAGTGTACTGCGTGAAGTGCGCGTTCCGTTCGCGAAGATGTGAGGTGCTGACGACTGCGAGCCGCGATGTGAGCCGCTTCCCGGTGGTGCGAGTGTCATCATCGGCGCGTCCGCGAGGTCGTCATAATCGCGGGGGCGGAGGAAGCTGGCGGGAGTGCTGCGGACGCCGCCGGTGCCGGCAGCAGTGGGCTCTATAAGGTGGCGGTGACGTCAATGCACATTTGCGCGCGGATCTTCGCGTGGGCATGGGACCTTTTCGTCGGTAGCGCGGCGTATCCGATGCAGCAGGTAACCTCATCCACTCCCCCTCCTACTCCTCCTCCTCCTCCTCCTGCCCCTCAAATCTCAATGTCAAGGTGGCGAAGCGGACGAGAATGGCGGTTTCCCCGCGGGAGCTGCCTTCTCCGACCAGAATTAACTTGAATCTCGTTGATCTTGCAGCATCTGAGACACATTATCCACTCCTCTTTGCCACTTTTACAATTATATAATAATAATTAAGATTAGTATAAATAATTAGTAATTAATAATAATAGAAAATATATAAAATAAAATGTACAGGATATACACTCTGCGTCATTCGTGTGCTTAATAATGCCGGTTTATTCTGTTTTATACTTATTGTTTTAAAATTTATACTATATGTATAAAAAAAAAGATAAGATAGTGCTTTTTATGGTTTTTATGGTTTTTATACAAAATTGCATTTGTATTAAGCTTTTTTACAAAGATAATTCATAGGAATTATTATTTGTTACGAGGCGAGATTATATTTTGCGTGGTTATATTTTTATATTATTTTACTCCAAATTGCTGAAATACGAGAACATCATTTTTCAGTTCGAGCAAAAACAGATTATGTGTTTGATTGGATATTAATACCATTCTTGTTGAGCCGTATATAATTGTTCTGCAAAGTACTTGTCATTTTTTTTACTTTTACTGTGTCTTGAGTAGCTTATAGTTTCGAGTTATTGAATTTAATGAATTTTATCTATATCGATAAATTACTAGCAGACGCGAGGGCAAAAAGAGAGCTGTGAATCGAGAGAGGGCTGTCAATCGAACATTCAATTTCCACCGTTTGATTGTTTTTCGGATTGTTTTGCACAGCCGATTAGCTCGAAAAGACAAGTGTACAGTAGAGAGCAAATGGAAATTCTTGTTAGTAACGTAGTTATTCTCCTTTTTCTCTTACTCTCTTTTTCAGCCTGTTTTTATAACATTTCATATTCACACACATGTTCGACATATTAAAATGCAGGTTTCTGTAAAAATATTACAGATGCTCTATTTGTATATTTACGTTTTTAGAAATGTATGCGAGAAAGATAGGAAGAGAGAGAGAGAGAGAGAGAGAGAGAGAGCGCGAGAGAGAAAGAGTTGAAGCGTGTTATTTTTTTGGTGCGTTTGACGTACTTTTTCATCCATAATTTTAATAAAATGTATTTTTTATTATTTTTATTAGTATCTAAATAAATATATAAATAATTATGAAATATTATAAAAAGTATCATTTCATTGATGTTCGTAGTTTTTTTATGACTTTATTTTATTTGTAGATATTGAAAGTATTGAAAAATTAAGAAAAGATTAAAATTATAAGAATCAAAATTAATTATTTTGCATATTAGTTTTTAATTATATTATCGCTTTGATTATTAATATTTTTAATTATACTATTAATTTGAATAGTTTAATTAATTTACGATGCTCTTAGAAATTAATTTTGTTATTAGCCTTGCTTTTTACTTCATTCTTCCTGCTTTTCACGCGTAAATACACGAGTAAACGTCGAGATAAATTTAGTGAGATAAAGTGAAAATTGTATACGGGCATGTTCAATAACGAATCTTAATATACGGCGGAGTTTAAGATCTCTTTGAGTCCTCCTTTGCGAGTGAAAATCTGATAATATTTTCGCGATTAATATGTTACTTTAGAAGATTTTTTAAAAATACTCCTACGCTACACGATTATTAGTAGCCTTTTCACGCAAGCTAACTTCTTCCTTGAAATAAACTTCAATGTCTATGCACGCAAGTTATATAAGTTATATATATATATATATATATATATATATATATAATTATAAATAATGAATCAACCGTGATGTAATGCAAATATTAGAATGGCTGAAAAAAGTTAAGTAATATCTAGTTACGTTTTATTTAATTAAGCTTAATTTATTTCCTCTAGTTTAAATTTACAATTTATGTCTTAAATTGAAAATATCAGGATATTTTTGCACGCACAATATATAAACACATGCAAATAATCTCTTTCACGTAAATAAAAACAAGAAATAATATCTATACAACAATCTGATAATTTGTTGTTCTGATCTTATATTCAGATAATAAAAATTTATCCAAATATTTTCTTCTCAATAATACTGTCGAATTAAATGATTTTGGTTAGATGTTTCTTAAATGCGATTCCGCGCGACTTTGTCAATAGACGTAGCAATTCGAGCCGATCGTTTGCCCCAAAAAAATACTTCCGCACCGCACCTTTTACACGCACGTGCATCTCAAGTGGTGTTTTGAGTAGGTACTCACGTGCCTTACGCCAATTTGTGCGTAGTGTCACTTATTTGCATGCGGTGCTCCCCATTAGCTAACAACCTAATTATGAGTTTCTGCTTCACCGCCGTCCGCTGCTTTGTTTGCTCCTTTTCCATAAAGTTACCGATGTGTGTATGTGCCCTCGAGACTAACAATTTTGGCCTCGTTTCCGTGTTGTTAGCGAGATGGGCAAAGTGGAAGCATAATGTGTTACTTTTGCTCATCGTATTGCATTGGCACATGATAATATTATCTAAGAGATAACATTAATGAGAAATATATTTTTGTAAAAATTGGTAAAAATTATATTTTTTTCCGCTGAAATTTAATTTATCATTAATGTGTAATTTACGCGTATGAATTTGTTTGTATTAATGATAAATGATAAAGGTCCTTTCCCCCCGGCTAAATGAACTTCTTTAAATGCATGATTCGCTGTTGTTTATTGAATTGTGAAATGTCGATCGCTATAGAGAAGCTTTAAAAGCATAAATCATACGATTCGATTATGTAAAATTGATAGTATAAATGCAATGGTATTCTGTTTTCCAGAAAAATATCATACCGAAGTTTCTTTTCAAATTATCTGTCTCATACTATTTGATATATTTTACATACTATACAATTATACAATTATAATTTCTGATTGTTAGGTTGTAAAAAGATCTCATAAGTGAACAGAATGACAAAGCTATGTCCAACGTACGTCAGTGCGGTTTTGATAAATGCGTATAAATGCGCGAGAAACGTGATTGGCGATTATGCAACTCTTTTGGGTATACCAACCGATTAGATTATAATGCTTCAAACGCGCGGGCTTTGCGGTTCTCGTGAAGTTTGTTCGCAATTTAACATGCACGTTAATTTCTGTATTAATTCCGCGATTTAGCCATCCATCATATATGAGCGATATTAATTCGCGCTCATGTTTACATGGAAGCGAACGGACATGTTTACATTTTGTTATATCGATGTACAAGATATGAAAGTATTCGCAATTGAGCGCGATATAATGGAACAATATTATTGTTAATTGACTGAGAACTATATAATATAGTATATAATAATATTATTATATAATTAATTAATTAGCTTCATCTATTAGTTAGATTCCATCATATATTTGATGATATCAAATAAAGCAATTGAGAACATCAAGTTAGCACGTAACATAATGATTTCATGTTGTTTAATGATCAAATTTATGATTATATTGGAATTTGAGTATACATTGAATAATTATATATCAATAAAATATATCTAAATATAAAAAATATATCTATAAATATATATAAATCAATAAAATATATCAGTCTCGATTGCTCCATTTGACATTTCTTCAACGAGTTTCTTAAATCTTCTTTAAAGATCCTCTTTAAGTTTTTATCGTTTTCCTCTATTAATTTTTTTGAAGAGATTGCTTAATTCGATCACTTTTTATTCACTTAAATGGATTTATTTGAATATTCAAATCGGAATGTGACATAAGAAAAATTCGATAATATTCACGGAATATTCATCGAGAAATCTTTTAAAGAGAAGTTTTAAGGTAACGTTCAATTGTAATATTTCGAGAAACTAGGAAAAAAATTCAGAAGAAGATAAGTATATTACATTCTCCTGTATAATCGGATCGCGATATGAACTACGCCATAAACTCAATGGCGTTAGAACTCTCCGCGTCGCCATTAGCGCCGCAAATAAATTATAATTACTGTGAAGCGGGGTTACATTGCACAGCGGAGATAATTTTCCATTGCACTAAATAGAGGAATCATCGCGCGGACCTGTCCAGCGTCGCGAGAATTAATTTTCTTAGGTGCTAAACATTGTTAAATTGCTTCTCGGCTGAAGGATAAGGACTTGCATTTGATGCAATTCGTTTCCTCCTTGTTTACAATGTCGTCATCTTGTATTATTACACTGTGCTTTTCGTTTAGTTGCTTAGAAGGGATCCACTTTCAAACTTAATGAAGCTTCTGTTTCGTGTAACAAAAACCTGCATGCATTGACGATGTCAAAATATTTGCCGTCGTGGACGTGACGGTAACTTTCACAAAGCACCGTTTCATTGTGAATCACTAAGCCGCGTCGCTTTCCACGATAAACAATGCGTGCACACTTTTGATCTCGTCCCGAATAATAAGGGCATGTCGCATTTTCTCGGCTAGCTGGTATGGATCGTGAATAAAGCTGCCGCTGAATATAACTTGCATGCGATAAGTCACAAGTTATTGCCGGGAAGTTATGCTTTAAAGCCTTCAGAATTCCTCGTGACGAAACCTCGAAAGTCACCGTCATTATACCCACCATTTCCGTGTCTTGTTGTGTCGTTAATTTGCGCCGACCTGATTCACGTTGACATGATAAATTCACGGTGAAATAGGTATTAACGTTGCTCGTTAATTAATCAGTAATAACGCTAGAGGGGCTGAGCAATTTTCCTGTCATTTTAAAGTGTTTCTTAAAGAAGAAGGGTCATTCTCATACTTTTTTTGTTTCTACTTTTATTTTCTTACTGATTGTTATAAAATTTCATTAATATACATCATTTTAATCAAAATTTCTTTTAGTATGGTGAGTAACATCATATACACATTGATAATGTCATTGATGAGCTGATACATCATTTACCGGTCTATCTTGAAGAATGCATTTGTGTGATGAAAGAGGAAGTTCGTTTCCATGGGTTCCGCCGAGTTTCCGATAAATGTGAAAAGTTTGCGCGCAAAAGAGTGCGCACAAAAGCGTGACACGTCTCGTCTTTTCTCGTGTCAAATACCGTTCGAACGTATCTCGCATGTCACGTCAAACGTTAAATGATTAACGAATTATTGACGTCATCGTCATCGTGTCAATACTTACTAAAATCGTCTCTAATTGGTTTTTTTTCAATTTCTTTAAGCTTGTACATTCACAGTTAATACGAAAGTAACACACATTTAGTAATATATCTTGCATTACTATATATAATTATTTCGTGTTACCGATAAATGCGCCGTTATTTTACGATTGCTGATTTCTATATTGTTACCGTTTCTCACGTCGCTTGAAAGAAAGTTCTTTACGAGATATCAAGTTTTCTACAGCGGAAGGCCAAAGGTTGCTCTCAGTTGCAGCCAGTCGGAAGACTTTGCGCGCAATAATCATTCCGTGTATAGGGTGTTTAGTAACATACAATATTTTAACTTATTTTAATTCTTAATTAAAATTTACAAAATTGATATAAATATATCGACGTTGTGTAACGTTTAAACATATTTAGCCATCATAATCGACCAACGTTGTAAGCGTAAAGTTGCATGCTCAGACTTATAATTGCATTTGTATTACACAATGTGTTATTGATTTTCATAATTAAGGTTGATCTTTACTGCTTTTATCGCGCAATAACATAATTAAATTAATTCGCACGTTTTCTATATATCGAAACGAAAAGTATTTTATTGAAATATTTTATGCGATCTATAAAAGTCGGAAATGGAAAGTATAAATTATTATTTTATAATGTTTACGAGAGATGATTTTTTAAACTGCTTTTAAATATATTTAATATCGCTTTGAACTTTTCGATTTAAATCTATTTTGCTTGTTGATTTTGAATCGAAAGAGAGAGAGCGGAATAAGAATCAAATCAATCGAATAAGAATCAAATCGAATCGAATAATTGAAGTAACAAGGAAATATTCAATCGATTTTTCATTAATAATACATTAATAATGTATTTCGCACAATTTATTCGTTTAAAATGTATCGCGCATACACAATACTGAATTTTGATTGTATATTTTCGAGAGACGGCCCATCGCGTTTTAATTAGCCATTAACTCGATCATATTAATCATATCGTACCGAACGGTAACAGGATGAAATTATCGATGCCATTATCGAATTTTTCGGTCATTAACGGAACGCCGCGAGCATGGAACGGATCAACAAGTTCAGCGATGTAACGATTAAAATAACAAGTACAATCGCTATTAATTCCATATTTTTGTATTTATTAATAGTGCAAGTCGTTATTTATAGTGATTCGTTGAAATCCTTCGCTATTCAAGATTGTGTTAATTCGTTAGAATATTGCATGAGCACAGTAATGTTGTACGAAGTAGTCAGAGATATTTCTGGATTGGGGATTTATCTCCTGATAGCACATCAGATCGTGTATTTTCGAAAGGAACTTATCTGATGGATGTTTCGTTTTATCCTTGTAACAACGCTATCGGCGAAATAAGGAAGGAAGAGTTGAAAGATCGAGTGGAAGCTTTCTCTGTAATTTGATCCCTTCTTTCGGGCACTTACCTGTAGGCTATATTAAGGCTATGTTCTTAAAACAAAGCAAATGGACTTAGAAAATCAAAGAGATTGCTTGTGTAATTAGTGATCGACTCTGGCATTGTCCACGATGTTTTTATATTGTAATAGAAACTATTTATTATATAGATATCCCAGGTAGCACATGACGGTTTATATACGCTTCATATACATTGCCTAAACGTATTTAAAATATTAGAAACGTTTAAGGGGTAATATCACCTTGGAGCCTCAAATTTTAAAGCAAATTTTAAGAATTTTTTTAAAGAAGATTTTTTCCTTGCATAGTATAGTCTTCTTTAAAAAAATTCTTAAAATTTTGCTTTAAAATTTGCTTTAAAATTTGAGGCTCCAAGGTGGTGTTACCTCTTAAGAAACGTATAAAAAACCAATACGTGCTACTAGGGATGTATGGTATCTATTGTGCATCGTTGAGAATACTCTCCTATAGGAAGTATATATTTCTATTAGTGCTTCATAGATTACAATAAATGAAATTTAGTCTCTAGGAGCGACTTTTACCAAGCTCCTAATCGCCGGTTATTTCCGTTGTTACCAGCATACCCATTGGCCAATTTCACTGTATTAGCCAATAGCTATGCTAATCACAACGGAATTAACCGGCGATTAAATTCATCAGGGCTTGGTAAAAGCCGCCCTAAATGTAACAATGTTGAGTACAATTTTTTTATAAATTTGAATAGAACAACTGTATTTTAAAGAAAATAAAATATTTATATTAATATTCAAATTTCTATTCGGAAATTTATCGTAAGAAAATGAAAAATTAATTTTATTTAATTTGAAAATTATTTCAATTTTAAGTTCTTAATGTGTGTTTAAAACTTTAAACATTAATTAAACTACTATTACGTTGAATTTTTCAAAAAGTAGAGAGATGTACATTTTGGCTGTCTATTTTTAAACATTCAAATTTTGAAAATTACAATTAAAATATATAAGATTAAGTGTAATAAGGGATGATTTAGACGAACAAAAATTGTATACGATTTTATTTCGAAGTCTGCTTGCCCTTGCTCGTCAATCGATTGTTGTTTTTGTATATGTATCTACGCAATGTCCCATGAGTTGATACCAGGATTCCGTCAGGCGCAGCAGTTCAATTTATCTTTGCCGGTTACGCAGGACGTGGTTCCCTTATGTGTGTGCGTGCGCGCGAGGATATTAGGATCTTGGTTTATTCCCTTGAGGCTTGCCAGCAGCTGTAGATATACCCAATGACGGTATGTTGGTTGTTATTCTCATTTTGCAGGGTGAGATTGTTGATTCCTGAGAATTCCCATCGAAATAAGATATTCAGGTTTTCACCTTCGCAGTATAAAATTTTAACGGGTCATATTTTCTTTTTTGAAGTCAATGTTTACGTAGGTAGATGTGATCCAATATTAATTTTAATTTTTTAACATTTAAAAAATTATTTCGTACTTTGATAATGACACTCACTTTTCTGACAGATAATCTAAGTTTTGCATTATTTGAAAGTTGTAATTTAAATTAATTTCCACAATATTTAAATAATTGAATATCTAAATTTTTATCGATTTCTTCACGTTCCTTTTTAATCCGTATATAATATTTCGAGTAATTTTCCTTTTTAGAAACAGCAAGTACCATAACTTTTATACGACAGTATGTTCTCTGTAAATCTATTCGTAACTTGAGAAATCCATATTTTTAGATAAAGAGTAGAGAATATTAAGAGAATAATTCCCGCGAGAAGAAGGAGGAAAATTTTATAACGAGCGATCGATTTTTTATTGCCCAACCGGGAAATAATCGGTGATTACGTATGCATAGGTTACGTTACTAGTTTATCGATTTTTAGACAAGCCCGAGCACGTGTCCCCTAAATAAACTCGGTGATACTTTCCTTGTATGCTTCACGAACACCTGTAGATCATGTGCGTTGCAAACTGTGTCGTCAAGCGATGCTTGTGCACACACACAATTGTATTGTTTTTATTACATGTGCAGAGGATAAATCTTCTGTTTTTGTGCATGTGCTGTGATTCTCGCTCGAGCGAATACGTATAATCGCGCATATTACTTTGTTTAACTTCTCCCGTTGAATCAACGTACAATCTTCGTTTACAAAGTACACTTGTAAAAATTCATAGATATTTTTCAGATTTGCAATATTATACATGTATAATGCATAATGTGTATCCTCTCACTGCATGTCAATTTGTCATTTTGCTGATAAGGCATTGCAGCAAAGAGCTTTGTGCTGCGATACATTATCTCTATGGCACGTGTATACTATCCGTCTTGAAAGTTTTGTGTTTGTAACGTTTTCGAAGAGACGTCCATTAGTTGATAAGCCACCACAAACTTTTCTGACAAGATTACAACGACGATGATCCTTGATGTGAAGGAGAATTTATATGAAATTAGCTTTTTCTCATACATAGCAAGTGTGGATAAGGTATGAATGAAGAAATGGACAAATAGAAAGTTACAATTTCGAGATATATAACAAATAATTTTGAGACTTGAATAAATTATGCGACACCCAGTAGCTTCTGTCGGAAAGCTACGGCTTAACGTTTCCCCTTCGTTAATTTCTTTCCGTCGAGGTTCATTTCGCTGGAATCCCTTTAAAGACCAATCAAGAGGGGAGAAAACTTCTTGCTATTAAGCATCCTGCTGTCTTCACGTGATAACTGACGAATCTCATTCTTATCACGACGCAGACAGTATAGAAATAAATTTTGTCTTTAAATTAGAATGTTGTTACAATTTGATTTTCATTTGAAACTGTTGAATAATTTAAATTTACACATAAACAAAGTTACTGATTGAAAATTTCAATTATATTAAGTACATATTGTATGTCATAATTGTTATTTAATTCATAATTAGCTTAAATTAGTTGTAACATAAGTTTGATTTATATTTTTGAATTTTCTTTTATTGACTACGTTTTTTTTTTCTGAAAATGTTATGTCAAACAATTATCGCGATATCCGTACCGATCACAGAAAATAGTTAAAGATAATCGGTTCGGCCTGTGGACTGAATAAACGCTAAGACTAGGAAGGCAGTTATCCGTTATTGGGATTCGTCTTGAAAGAAAATACAGCTAAGAGGGAAACCCTTCGATCGATATGCAATTACGACTTGTGGTCCACGGGGCAATAGAGCAGCTTTGCATCGTGGATAAATATTTACTGTAGTAAATAAACGAGTAACGTCTGCTCGGTGCGTTTATTTGATTCGGAAGGAAAAGTATGTGAATTAAACACGAAAAGGAGAAATACTTTTCTCACAATACACACGGGTTACATTATAAATAATATATTGATAACAATCATCTTACAATTGATGATATATGATATGTTAATATAATTGTTGCGTTAATATAATTGATTTAGCAGAATTAATAACTTTAATCTTTATTTTTTAGATTTTAAAACATTTTATAATTTTAATATGTCAGAAATGATTAAAAATGACATCATGAAAATTTTATCAATAAATACATTGTTTTGAAGCATTTTATTAGGATGATAAAATTTCACAAAAACAGCTTAAAAGATTATTAATGAATTAATTTATATTGAAACAGATTCTGGTCGCCCTTAGTCAGCATTATTATTTATCAATATAATAATGTTAATATCTTAAAAATTATCGAAAGTGTAGTCAACAAGATTTTATGAAAAATTTTTAAAAGACAATACATTTCAATTAATTTTGTATCGAGTTCCGTAAAACTTGAATCGAGTTTCGTAAAATTGTTTTTTGATGCGTCGACTATTGCCGATTATAATGAAATTATCCGTTGATTTGTGTGGTAGTTAGCATTTGAAAGAACTGCGTTTGTCAAAGATCGTGTTTCTTGTTCATCAATGGCAGTTATTGATGTTCCAATCGATATGCGCGTGTCCTTGTACCTATTTCCATTGAACGGAAAGTTCAAAGCGTGCAAGCCGATGGCGATATTAATGCCAACATATGCAAGAAACTACGGTGACACGAAAATTACATTATTGCAATAAATCCCAACGGAGATGGAATTTTATATCGCATATGTTACTGTTTCAAGTGCACTCCATCATGGACATAATTTCCTTTTACTTGTGATATTCAAACGCATAGTTTCGGAGTCACATTATCGCGATCGATAGTTCTAAAATCAGGTTTTCAATCTATATAAACTTCTCGTATAATTATGGTTAGTAATTTTATTTTCTAAAAATAGCTTGTGAAATTTAGATCTCATGTTTAAGTTTGTCTGTATTTAAAAAAAGTAAAACATAGTTGTCGGTTAGATATTGAATGAAATTTCATTATAACGAAAATGTTACATCGGTATTCCTTGCAGCGGAATTTCATTGTATATTCAATAAGAGCTTTAGGATTTTAATGCTATTTGGAACGTTGAACGAATGTTGAGCTTGCATTCTGCGTCACTTTGAAGGAGTAGAGAGAAATATAAAAATAACGTTAACGAGAACATTTTATATCTTTATAATTTTATTTATTGATTCTATTTAATGCAAACACGATACTACGTCATTGTTAACCAAAAGGCGGTTACGCTAACGAAGCCACGTTTTCGCGACATACGAAACTGTTCATCAATTAGATAATTTACTCGGTATTCGTCGACCATTCTGGTATGTAATAATAATCCTCCCAATTATTCCTACGCGCATTGATGATTTGGTTAACGTGCATTGCCGTTACAATCTCGTATAACAAGTCTATATGCGTATACAATATTATTTACGACTTGATGAGATTAGATTCCTCGCCACGGTGTGAAATAGATGCATCTAACAAAGACATGATTTTTATATTTTCAATTTATAAAATATAAAGTATTATTTTATAGTGTTACTTAATTTGACAAATTTCAATTATGGATATAATTTCTCACACTTGTTGAATTTTAATAAAATTTCGATATTTGGTAACATTTAAATATATTTAATTGTTTAAAATAATTGTGAGATAATGAAAATAATTTTCCATTATTTTGGAAAAGAGATATTTCGCGATTAATTCACATCCTTAGATTTAAGTACTTTACTGTGAGAGAATTTTAATTCTAATACTTTTAGTGAGTTAATTCAATTAATCGTATTAATGCTTTCTGCTATAGCTTTCTAATTCGACTATACAAAAGTTTCCATGCTACGGTTAAAATGTTACACTTTGCTTCTTCAAAGTATTAACACTATGAAGTAAATGGGCTGAAATTCCGGAAAAGTATACTATTAATTTAGAACTTTGTACATACATCTCCCTACCAGGAGAAAATGTATAGATCATGTTACGCAGAGCACAGATGGTCAACATACATCGGTTGAGAATAGATATAGTCTTAGTCACTTGGCACAGAGTAATATTTGTAATTCGATTAAGCGTTTCGATTTTATTACAAACGTTTGCCTTTGTGTCGGTTAATTACATTTTATACCGTAGTACCGTAGACGCATCCGATGTCTGTTCACGACGCCGTTTGTACGTAATTCAGTTCGTAATAGACACTGTAACAGTAGTATAATTCGATGCGACCTACGCTTAAACCATGAAATTTCCGAACAAATTTCGGTTAATTATCTGTGGTTCAGCGACGTGATTGTATGAAATATAAAACGGAAATCAATAAAATTTTCTTTAACGTTATTAGCATATTTTGACATATGACATTCTGTCGATTTAAATAATTTGTAATGAAAGTGTTTATTTTGTATTGGCTCTGTTAATGTATGTATATATGCATGTAAATGTATGAGAATCAATGTTGTTTAATTAAATTATCGAGGTAATATGTTTTAAATTGTAAATTGCGGTTAAAAAAATGAAAAATGTTATCGCTTATGATGAAGAAATAAAATTTTGTCGTTCCTTCATAGATTTAAATGCATTTTTACTTTTAGGATTTTAATTTTTGTGTTTTAATTAATTTTTACCATTGAATAGTAAAAAAAAAAGTTAACGATAATTATGTTATGAAATTTATTGTAAAAAATATTTTACATAGTACTTTTTTAAATACATATTTTGTTGTTTTTTTTTGACAGTCTGTGGGAATAGAAGTGCGGGTGACCAACGAGATTCCCGTTGTCTCGACGGAATCAAATGCCGTACGAGACGCAGCACCGCCTTGGACTACCACATCGGCTCCGAGTCGAACTTCCCCGCCAACCCCCACAAATCCACACTCGCAATATTTATCGCCGCATGTCTTTCAAGGACGGAACTCACTTTGTTCCGCGAATGGTAAGATTTTTCAATTATTAGTTCAGATATAAAGCACGATATGAAGATATGAGAAAGAAGAACGAAAACATTTTTCTCCTCAGTCTTCACACGGAGAGAATTTTTCGTTATATTTTTACCGTAAAATTCACTACAAATTTTAACATGTTTGGTGATAAAAGTGGGATAAATAGACAACTAAATAAAAATAAGAAATTTATGAAATATATAACAGAAATCTTATAAACTATATAATATAAATTACCAAGCAGATTGTAATATTAATCAAACAGATTTTATATTTTATTGTGATAGATATGAATAAATCAGAGAGAATTTGTAAAAATCTTCGAAATATTAGTTATCCCACGATTACCATGATTTTTAAGTTAAATTAGGCTAAATTTAGGCTAAATTTTTAGAGAAAACTCTCTCCGTGCATTTTTTTTTGCTATAATCGAGATTGAGAAAAAAGACTTGATACATGAAATATAAATTGGAGATATAAATACTTATATTTCTAATAATTAAACTTTTGACAATTTTGCAAAATTGATAGCAAAATTGAAAATCTTTTTAAAGTCATATGATTTTGTACAGATTTTTCCTTGTTTGCGCACAATCTTATTCGTTTAATATTATCAAATTATTTAAATATTAGATTATTTATTAGTTCACTTAAATATTAAAGCCGTCAAATAAAAATATTTATATACTTTTTTATTTTAAAAACAATAGACTATGGAATAGGAATGAAACTTTTAAGTTATTGTTAGTATTGATAAAAATTTGAAAGGTATCGGTCCACAATACAATTGTGTAATAGGTTTAATAGAATCGGCTGTCCGACAATCATGTTCGGTTTTACAGGAAAAAACGAATTGTATTTTTGTATTGTCTATGGTACACGCGGTAAAATCGAATTTATCATCATCACCATTCAATCCCATACGGTGGTAATCCCTTTAAATCGATGTTTTCTCCGCAAACACCTGCCTTCCAGGCGGCACAATGTTGCCCCGTCTTGTCTTTCCCTTTGCCCTAGAGAAGGGGGATTACGCGTGCAACATCGGAGCATGACCTCGCTTTCGGAGATTACATTGTACTGTTCGATTATTTCAGATTACACGCGAAGGAGACGACCCATGACATTGCGCATCGGTCCTCGTCTAAGTCTTCCGAGTAAGAGCACATCCGCGCCGACCACAACTACAGACGGGGAGTGGCGTGCACTTAGGTAAGTCTAATAGAATCTCTCTCGCTGTTTCCTGCAATTTCCGTAGCTGTAGCAGTGTATTTCGGTCGCGATAAACCATACCGTCGCACGGAATCGCGTGCATGGCAAATAATGGAGACTCATTGCGAAAGCACATTACGTCGTTTGGAATCGGAGAGAAGTTTGTAATAAATTATAATTACAACTCGTCTCTTTTTTTACGCTAAACGTGAGACTCAGTGTAGTAATGTGTAGTAATGAGTAAATTACTGACACAAGTCCGTAACGAAAACCGCCGCAGTTATCTTGCAGCGAGATTTTAGCGGTATTTAATATTTAGCGATGTAATCCAATATCGTTGAAACTAATGGCGTCATTAGAATGCGTTACGTTTTTATGTGTTCTTTTTTCGGTTTCCTTTCGCGTAGATTGTCGCATGAATAATTAATTGGTCTTGCCGCAGATTCATGTGGGTCCATTGGAAAACAGATCTATCTGTATGTTATTATCATGGTAATTTGATTGTGTATGTCGTCGTTAACATAAATTTGCATGCTTATGAAGGCGATCTTGACTTTGTCACACAGCCCATATAGATGCGAATGTGCACTGATCCATTGAAGATCCGACTATACGGGTCGAGTAATTATGATTAAAATACCTTCGTAATTAACAAGTCAATGCTATACAGTAGGAAAATTATAGTTAAGTATACCGCGTGTTGCACTCAAAAAAGTAAGATGATACATATTAGCGCTCTTCATGATTATTCTTATCATATCTTGCTTATCATTTCAATAATGCTTGTCATTTTAGCGCGTTAAAAATTTACAACGTAAAACTTCTATGGAATTATATCTTCTATATTATATGTAAAACATCGAAACAAGAATATTAGTAGTAAATTTTAATTGACTTTTGCGTTACTCCAATCTATTAATTATACTAGCATATTATCGTGGAATATTCCTGGATTGCCTATCATTGTAAATTCAAGCACGTAATACTGCTGTTATCAGGTTCTGAACCCTTTTGCATTATCGACGTCAGGAAGAGAGAGTAGCATGAATCTATTTTCTCGTGAAATTTTTAGTCGCTCCTATCACTTTACTGGTCGGTAATTCAGTACATGTTTTTTGCAAAACTTTTCGTTGCATTCGGTGTACCTTTATAGAGTCTGACCGATGGTTTCATTTGCTGGGATAGTTACCGACCGTAAGGTTAACACAGCTTTTCATCGATCCATACAAATCGATGTCCCTTGTACCAAACGAGCTATTCTTGCGTCAGTTTTCGTTTGTTGATATTCAACGTAGTTCTCGCATAACTCTCAGGTTATTCAATTGGGAAATTAGTTTAAACGTTCAAATTTGATATACGCTTACGTATGTATTCCTGTTAAATAGGAGAAATTTGACCTATATTTCAATCATTTTAGCAGCTATGATAACAAAGATTTATTAGAACTGTAAACATGACCATCCGTTAGTCATCTAAAAAAACGATGATAAGAAAAACGGCGAAGACAAAGCAGGGAGCACAATGATAAACGTTCTAATTTTGACAGTGTTCTTCACCCTCAAGTAACATAATGACCTGAGCACAGAGGATCAGATTCACTGTTAATAAAGCAGCAATTTAATCCCCCTTATTATATAACATGGCATAGTTTATCATCTAAAGTAGGGGAATGTTTCATCGTGCCCTCCCATAATATTGCACTTTCCCTTAATATAGCACTACACTAGGATAACACAAGTAAATAGACACCTCATCGATCAAACGTTTATTTTTATTTTCTTTAAGTAAGAAATGGTATGGAACAAATGGTATGAAACATTATATTGCTGATGATATGACAATCTCTTTCCACTTAAATAAAAATTTAATTCGCTCTACTTTATTTTATTTGACGATTACATTTGGATAGTGGTAAGTCTATGGTATGTCGTCTTAATGTATTTGCAGACAGAATAAATTATATTAATGGCGAGTTCATCATAAATATTATATTGAAATATTTTTTAATGATGAATTTCAATGCTGAATAATACGATTATTGAAGAATTAGAATTAATGAGTTATTATATTAGAATTATTAATATGCTTATTTAAACCTTTATTCAATTATCTCTCTAAATTGTTTGAACGAAACATAATTCCTTTTTGATAAATATATATTTTTTTAAATATATATATTATTTGCAAATAGTTTGAGTGTAAAGTATTTTTGCATCAATAATGTAATATGATATCAAAGATTATTTTCTATTTCTTTTTACTTCTGCCATGAATAGAAATTAATTTTTATGTGGCACAGATATCTATTTTGAATAAAAACAATTATTTAACGATCATCAAAATATCACAAGAAATAACGACTATTCATTATAGTATCCATTATATCAGAAAATATAATGTTACATTGTCTCATCCGAAGTAGTGGCTCCCGCTGTCAGGTGCGCCGGTATCTCTCTCTCACTTTGAATGTTACCTCATGACATATATGACAATAATATTGGTTGGAGTGATATAATAAAAAGTTCCTCACAAGATTCTCTTCTGACAGATCACGTCATCATTATTTTTTGATATTCGAGTGAATACGCGAACTTTTCCGACTCGAAATAAGTATTCGTCTGACCATCGCAGGGGAGTTGCTTGGTAACCTGGTACACCTGGCAGGTAGAAACCCTTAGAGCTTGCGGTTAGATCGCACAGTATCAAGATGTCGCAATGGTCGAGGAGTCGATGACACGACCCTGCCACTCCTCGTGGCACCCGGTGGGCAGCCTCACGGTTTGTTGTGACCGCGACGGCCTTGCGGACGGTCGCGCGCGCGTTTCGCTCCGCGGGGGTGTCCGGCTTCTTCGCGGTTTTCGCGTCGGGAGAGGCGACGCACGCGCCCGCCGGCGACGCACGCCGTCGCGTCGCGTCGCGTCGCGCGTGCTTCTACGCCGAATAGCCGATAGTCGCGCGTAAACGTTGCTACGGCACGCTGACGGAGCTTTTCGGAGCTTCGACGAACGAGTCACGCGGTGCTTCCCGGTTGCACTTCGCCGGAGTTCCTGGCGTGTCACGCCCGTGCTCTCGCCGAAAGCGCATGTTTCGCGCTCACCCGGTCGTTGAGCCGTCCGTAGTAGGCACGTCGCTGTTGATTCAAGTGGTGTGACGTGAAATTGGCGAGACGTGGACGCAACGTGCCGCGACAGTTTGCGCCCGCGATGGAAAGGGAGTAGTAGATATTACGACACGCGTGACACGCGCGCGACACGAACGTTAGTGTTGAAAAGTGATCGATGTAATTTTATGGGATCAATTATGCAGTTCGTGGGATGTTGATTCTTTTCGAGAAATCTTGCACGACCTTCGATCTTTCAATGTACCATAAACTTTTATTAATCATTCGGAAAAGACAGATGATCGAAGTCGCGCTTTGAACAAGTTTTTATTGCACTTATCTGACGTGCCCGCACGTGTAAGGAACCATATATACGAACGTTGTAGTATGCCTTATGTATATCTCAATAACTTTTTCCTTCATTGAAAACTTTTCCATTTTCCAACTTTCTTGCTACAAGCGATACACACAACGAACATGAAAGTCCGTATTCTTGCTTTTGTTTGAAGTTTCTAGATTCTAAATTTGGCTCTTGTAAGATTTCGTTTAATATAGGTTGTGGTTTGTATTTAACACCGCATTTATCACTGAATGTAGAACGTAAAATTTAAATGTTTGATTTGTCTAATATGTGAAAAATGTATTCAAAACCATTGTGAAGTAAGAATTAGATATATATATTTAACATCAAACGTACTGTGTAGTTAAATAAATTAATTTGATATTAAAAATATATGGAGAATACAGATCAAAGTTTTGTTTGTTGAGTGAACGTTACTTGGAGGTAATTTGACAGTAATCAGAATTGATTTATCTCCGATTTTAACATTGGAAGATTGTTGCCCTTTTTCTGTTACGGAGATAAATCTTGGAGAAAAGTTTGACGAGAAAGCACATGGGAAATCTTGGGAATTGGTATTCGTTGACCCGGACGATGGTTGAGATGAAGACGATCGTCCTGATCGAGAGTACCGAGCGAAACTAATGTGATTTGCGCGCGGAATCGAGATAAACATCGGAATTTTTCGCGCCGCGTGAATTTTCTTTTCCTACAAGTTATTAAATCATGCTTTTGTGCTCGAAATAATTTTATCGATGAATCAAATCGCTGCATTTGGGATGTTCTGTTACATAATTTTTTCGAGAAATATTTTTTTACTCGATATACGTAATAATTTGGACGCGACAGCGAGAAGAGTAAAATTATTGCGGTAGACGATTGAATGAAATAAATCGAAGTGTGACGCGCTAAAAGAGGTCTCATTGCCCTATTTCTCGAAAATACCGAGAGCCGATTGTAGAATACTGTTAGAGACAGCGCTCGTATTGCAGAATTGATGCTGCTGCACATTACTTTCATCATAAACTGAACGGATCGTAAATGTATTATACGATACGATCTCGTCGCACGAAGAGGCTATGATTTTCGGACATTGAAGTGCGAGGCTCGATTGCTTCCTACGCGAAAGTGCAATACATCACGCAGTGCGTAGAAAACGAGTTAAGTCTAGAATAAAGAGGAGAGATCCAATTTGCGTAATTGCGCAATCCCTAGAAATGGATTCCCGCTTAAATACGGACTAGAAAAGCATTGTATGCATTGTATGCACTGTAAGTAAAATGGACAAAGCGCCTTGGGTTTTGGTACGGTTTCCAGCACAGCGCAACGATTGAATTTCTTCGAGCGTGAATCATCGTTGCTCTGGGCAATCGTAATAGCGATTTTGAGTTATCATCACTTTCAAAATATAACAACTCTGTATATCGCAACTTTTCTAATTTTCTTTTCTCATAGAAAGAAAGAGAGAGAGAGAGAGGGAGGGAGAGGGAGAAAGAAACATGATTCATTTGTAATTTCGCGTGATTGGATAAAAGCCGTGATTTTTTGCATAATAAATACACTAATTGAGACCTAACTGTCCCGAGACATGAAAGCGTACAAATTAAGGTCTTTGAAAGAAATTCTTGTCTCTATTATTTCTGACACTTTATTAATGGGAGGTCATATCTCTCGTCAGCGGTCGTTATTGTTTTTTTTCCATGTTAACAGGCAGCAAAATTGGTCATGGCATATTTCAGAAGCCTGAAATATTATGGAACACTTCACCGTTTTTTCGAATTTTTATTCTTCGATTATTACTTTTTGGATATCTGTGTTGTGTCTTAATGTTAAAGATAATATTGCTTTCTTTTATCCGATCCCTTTTCTCTTTAAATTTCTCTCAAAGAGAAATATTGGTACTATAATTACAAATTAACATATATATAAGATAAAGTTGCGTACTAATTAAAAAGTTGAATTTCGAAAGTTAGTCATCAACGAGGTTGCATTGTGGAACTTGACTTCACTGAATTGCTTTGGATACCCTTATACGACAGTCATATCGAGAAAGAATATAATCGAAAGTTATTCAGTGGTATTCTAGTATACTTTGTGTTAAAATTGCTTTTAAGAATCGACCACGAGACAATTATATCTTCTATTTAAGTAATTTAATACTTCGCTACTAATGCCGTACAATATTAGAGAGAATTCTGCGTGTAATAAGCTCTTTAAAATCAGGTCGCTCTGTCTTTGAACGTTCAAAGCGAAAAAGCTTTCCTCGAATAAGCATGATTGAGTGAATGACAGCATAGAGAAATTTGAAAAAAAGTATTGAAAATCTTTTCCATGTATTTTCATTTTTAAAGGCGCGAGAAAAAATTTTAGCAGTCTCTGTTATAATTTGTGAAGTTTTATATAATTCTATTTTTAGTAAAGATATAAAGTATTATTTCACTTATTTCATTTTTTTTAATGAACTATTTCTGAAAAGAAATTATTCTTGATGTAATTGTTAGGGTATTTCTTTCATAAAATCTAAAAATTCGCGGACACGTATTCCAATGCGTGCTTATAGATTTATGAGCGTTAGTACGTTCAGAAGTCATATTATTTTTATTCTTTCGCGAATTTCTCTCAACGTTGCGACGGCAGTGGGGAGTTATCTGCATTTCTTGTCGCGCCGTAGCTCAGGACAAACGGGAAGAAGTTTCTTTGAGCAAAGTGTTTCGTGTTTCTTTCTGCTTTGCCTATGCGAAGTCGGGGCCTTTTTTTTTTTTAGTTTTTCTTCTATCGTTCCACAGTAATGGAACAAGGACTCTGTTTTATAACGGCAGGCAGTTTCGTCGCGGCCGCGACGGCACGATAACCTACGAGCTGAAACGTAATGAATTACACCTGTGATAGCATTGCGCCGCTGTGTGCATTTCGAAATCTCGCATTTTCCGCTTTTATTAACAATTGCTTTATTATACGCATCGGTCGTGTTGTGACGCATGTGTCGCGGAAAATTGGCGTGATTGTTGAATCCATCGAAAATGCGCGTGCATCGATTTTGCTTCGTTGACAAATTAAAATTCGATCTGCTTTGAAATGCAGCATGTCAGCTCTTGTTAAATTTATTCTATTCATAATTAATGAAGCTTATAATTGGCACATTAGTTTAGACAGATTTACAATGAGAATTATTTAATTTGTATTGCTAACACCAGAAAGTTTATAG
The DNA here is from genome assembly GCA_011636635.1 of Tetramorium simillimum. Classification (NCBI taxonomy): domain Eukaryota; kingdom Metazoa; phylum Arthropoda; class Insecta; order Hymenoptera; family Formicidae; genus Tetramorium; species Tetramorium simillimum. The sequence goes on along the minus strand of VBVQ01000131.1, from coordinate 48,002 downwards.
TACGCAATGAAATGCGTGGGCGAATATTCTCGATTTCTTACATGGATAAAATTTCTTATCATCTTTTAAATATACGATTTAATGCACTATCATGTCATGTATATCCAGGTCACCGATTCGATCTGTAAAATCGATTGCGATTCAAACACCCTCGTATCATATCTTCTTTCCTCCATCCATCTTTTTACGTAAAAAGCGTTTCCCGAACAGCCTCATTGTTGCTCGTGAAAAATACACAATGGTGTACAACAAAACCAGCTGACCGTTTTCGCGCCAAGAACGATGTGTAATTCTCGTTTTCCAGGTTGTTTCCCAGACCCATGAAAGATCCATTTATAAGTTCCTAGTAGAATGCCATTGTGGAATCCGATCACAGAAGTGTCTTAATTGGCGTAACTTTTCTCAAGAAAGAGAGTTGCTTGTGGCTAACAAACTCGCACTTGTTTGAACTCCGTCAAGCTCTAGGTTCGAAAACTTTCAGTTCAAAGATGCAGTTAATTATTCTGTGAAAAAAAGCGACAGGTTTCGTTTTCGTGTAACGTGATTTGTTCATTGTGGCGGTTTCGTAACGTTTCATATAAAAACTCTACACACACTACTCTAATATGGTACAAATTAAATTGTAACAATGCCGCTGAACTTTTTGATAACAATGCTGCGAGAAATTTAATATATTAAAATATAGAGAAATATTATTGAAATAAATGCAGCAGTTGAATATATTCATCATCAATTATATTGTATTGAAATTATATTGAGTTATCTATAAATTAATACTGATATCTGGTAGAGATTCTAATCTTATAATGAGAGTTATATTCTCTAGATGTCTGATATGGCGCAGTTTTGTATATAAAAGCATAAATATATCGAAAATGAGAATAATAATCTTCACATGAGATATTCATGATTTTTGACATTTTGATACAGGTTAGCATCAATTATTATTCAGTAATTGGAAAACAAAATTTCTTTTGTTCCCTTTGATAAATTCAGAATTTTCCGGGCATTTTATGTGTGTGTGTGTATGTGTATAATTGCGCGTTTCCTTCACGCGTAAATTGCTTTGTTTTTTAGCCTTTCCTCTTAGCTCACAAAGCAAATATCGAGCTTTCACGTCGCTTCAGTTTCGGTCGCGATAAAACAGGCACGTTCAACCGTCGCAAGATAAACACAGCATGCATTATTTCGTAGAATTAAAGATTTTTCGCCGGTTTTCTAGCTGTTTTTTGTACGGTGAATTACGCGCGCCGTCGCTCGCGGATTACGCGCGGAAAATATCTTTAGTGCATTGCGTGACGACGTACCGTTGGTTGAATTTTCGTGGCGCCGATTACGTTATCCTGAAAAAGTATGGCGTTCTAAACGTAACGATACGTACTGTTTCGATACGTTTGTTCCATCACGTAGCTCGAATCTCCGAAACTATTTACGATGGATTGACGTAAATCGTTTCTTTTTACAATACTCCTCGCGAACGATAGAGACATGCAGAAGTATGAGAACAAATACGACCAAGCTCTTGTTTGTACAACTTTTCCCAGACAAATCAATAGAGCGACCGTTCGACTTGAAACATTTCTTTTGAAGTGACAGAGCAATTAATTTTATGCATTTGACATTACATGAACAAGTAATTTTATACATTGTTTTCTCTAATATTTCTACTGTATTTATGCAATAAGTTTGTGCAGATGTACAACTGTTGCTGTTTTGTCAAGAATTAGAATTGAACCAATCTGTTAAGATTAAATATTGATTATCCACTAGAAACAATCCGATTTTTACTTTATTCGACGGTTTTCTCGCGTGTTAGTACCGCTCAATTTAGTTGCGAGGGTCAAGACCCAAGTTGAGAATCCATTATGTTCTAATGAGATTGCCCGGCTGTCTGATATTGCTCCCAATAATTTGTTACCCTAAGTATGGCTACGGTTTGGAAGCGCTTTCCAAAGTATTCAGAAATGAAACAGTCGTGAGAAGCTAAAAGCCTTTGGAATCAAAACGGAAATTTGCGCAGTTATGCGACAGAAACGTTGCGTGACTGCTATTACGTAGTATTATTGCAAAGCGTGGAAATATGTGACGCTCTCTTAGGATTTGCGCAAGGTTGACATGCGACTGTTGAAGCCTTGGAATGATATCTTTGTTTTTCTTCACTTTTATGATTTCATTGATTATCGAAACGCGTGTACCATTCATCCTAATGTGAACGTAAAAATAAAAATTTGACTTTCTTTTAACGTATACGTATTCTCATAAATATCTTTGTAATCAAAGAGAAATTACACAAAACAATTCAAACAATACCGACCGAATAAAATATAAACCATATACAATTTATCGTGCAATTTATCAAAAGATTTTGACACATATTTATGCAAGTTGCATTGAAACAATAGTTGTTAATACTGCACGAATTTTCGGACGTATTTTTTATTCGGCCGAACGTTTCATAGCTTATAGGAAGGAAAAAACTTTACAGATTGATATATCGATTAATTCTAAGCAGTAGTATATTTTTTTAAGAAAAAAAAAATTAATCGCAGAGAGAAATATTAATAGAAGTGATATATTTATCAGCTGCGACATTTTACAGTATTATCCTTTAAATTTTGAATAATTTCACTAATTGTAAAACCGTTTAAAGAACCATTATTTTGAAATATCACGCATTAGCAACGATATTAAATAAGTTAGAGGATATCTACCGATACAAGGTGGAAAGAAAGTTTCCTATCGATAAAGAGTTTTCATCATTGGATAGTTGAGCGAAACAATTTGACTTCTTTCCCCGAGAACGATTGTACACGTTAATTGCTTCCTGTTCTGCGTGAATCGGTATTGTTCTTTTTTAGCTACGTTGCACGCGTATACGGTTGCTACGAGATCGAAGATGGCTTTGCGTGTCCTATTTAAATCCCGTTTCTTTTATGCGAATCCGTACATTTCTCACATACTCTTTTATGGAAACGGCACCTTGTCTGTATTTTGAATTTCTAGTTACTGGACGATATGAATTTTGCAAAGATTGAATCCTCGGAATGTGTGTCCGTAGGATAACATGAAAAAGTAGATTTGCAATTCTGTCGCGTTAAAGCAGAGCTTGGGCAAGAATAAAAATATGCAATATTTATTATTTATAATGCTTTATAAAATGACTGAATCTATTCGTTATTATTTTTTTATCGTAAGATTGAGAAATTGTAAGAACTAGTTTTTCTATATTGCAAAAGAATTAAAAATTCCTAAGTGAATTTCTGATTTCTAACACGAAATCTTTTTCTAATTACTTATTTTCCTCCGTTTGTAGACTTATATTGCATATTGCTCTGTATTGTTGTACCTTGTCATTCTATTTAGTAATCGCGGTTTCGTATCTATAGATGAGAATCGTTTAAACTGTTATAACTGCCATTGCGCATGCAACGTCTTAATGTAATTTTCCTAGTATTCGCGACAAGATCCGTGTAGAAATCTACTTGCTTTTCACTTAAGAGATTCAATATGCATTTAGATATTCGCATACCTTTACCTAATGTGATATTCATGATGCTATGACGATTAATGCAATTAAGTCTTTAACGATTAATTTGCTTCAGTTTCCATTCAAAAACAGCCTTCCAATCAGCTAATTTATTTGTACACATGAGAAGCGTTTGCGTTATTCGATATCTTTAGACCTTTAGTGAATCATGCATCGTTTATTTTCAAACGCTGAAAATAGACTTAACGCATGGCGCGAGCCTATAATAAAGGGTATACCTGTAATTCAAGCTCACGACAATGATGCATTCGTTCGTTATTTCATTTCGGCGTGATTGCGAAAACAATTATCACAATTGGCATTCGAAGTATCAGCAACAGTGCAATTTGTATGATTCAGTCTGTCGTAAAACGATGTACGCGGTGTATTCGTCCGTTGATATAATTCAAAATAATTTACTGTCACAGAGCATGTTATATCAATATTCACATGGTAATAGAAATGCATAGTTACAGCGCGGTTCTCGTATAAAGTAATTTTTATTTAATATGAAATAATTTATATTTTATATGACATTTATGGCCAAAAAAATGTGGTAAAAAAACGGCCAAAAATGTGGTAAAAGAAAATGAATTCCACTGTCCTTTTCTCTCTAAATATACCCGGGATCTAACATGCGCTCTTAACGTGTTCAACAGTATGTCCACAATATCTGCTTGGATATACAATATATTATATGAAGCTTTTAAGCTCCTACATATATGTTGTTTATAAAAGAAAGACAGAGTTTAACTTGTGCGACTTGTTTACTCAAAGTACACGTTGCGAACAATAATGTAATATAGCAAACAAGAACTAAGACTAATTGACCTTGGTCGATTATCGAAATACTGATCTCGATTAAGAACAACCGTTTTGGTTTCAATTATTTTAAGTAATAAAATCAAAGGTATATATTTCATTTTTACTTTCTTATTATAAAAATCTTAGATTTAATAATTAATATATTTCATGTTATTCGAATGCTGCAAAATTTAAGAAATCATCCATCATCCATATAATTCAGAATTTTTAGATACCGAAAATTAAACATAAAATTTTTAATATAAAAGCATATAATTCTTTTTTAAATAATATTTTACTTTCTAATGAATTTGGAGTAATATTGTACGTGAGTATATATATATATAATAAAAGCAATCGTTGCTCTGTCACAAAATTTGATCGCTGCATATTTGCAATTTTATCGATATTGTAATATTGTAATTTTAACTCTTTAAATGCGCAATTCTCACGCATGGACCGTGCTCTTCTGCAAAGCCATTATCGCTGATATCCGCAATGAATAATGACGGCTGGCAATATGGTTAATTGCTAAGTGTTACGCCTCAACTATCACATGCAGTGATGTAATGCGAGGTATGTAATTTGCCAGTTTCGATGGAGAATTTGAATTGCAACGGATATCAATGCGAGATAAGAAGAAAGTTTATTTTATTTTACAAATTACATCGCGCTCTGGTGAACAATTAATAATAGCAAAATTACATATTAAATAGTTGAATAGTTGTATTAATACATGCATAATATATACGAGTTTTTAATAATGTATAAGTACTTCCATTTACATCAATAATTATTAATTAATCGATTTAATGTTAAACAAAATTATTTGTGTCATTTACCAATGAAGATTATGATATTTTACAGCTATAACAAATTGCGTTACGTGATTACAGATAATTATATTTTAAATTGCTAATTGGTTGCATAAATATATATATAATACATTCTAGTAATCAAAGCTTAATGTACGCGCCGTCATTGTGAATGTGTCACATGCATTATTATTTAGCGGTCCATGAAGACATATTTTCTCTTTATATTCTTCTTACATTAGTTCGGATAAATGGAAGGGTCGACACGATTGCCAATGGTTTCCTTTTTTTTAGGAAATTGAAAATGGCATCACTTCGGTTCAGTTGTTTGATTTCCCCAGGGGACGTGTGTTTTTTACGGATTTTTTGCGGGCAAACAGCAGTTTTGCGATGATGATAGTGAAACGAATGATTGAAAAGTCCGATTTCTTTTTATTTTGTAACTTTTTAGTTTGTCGAAGCATTTTTTTAAGCTAAAGAGAGGCAAATAAAAAAATGTATATACATATAGCATATAATTAGAAGGAAAAGTAAAAAATTAAGATAGGATAAATATCTGAGATATTTGTATTTTACATATTCCTAATTTCTCTGTATTTTTTAAGAGATTGGAATAATACTTCTTCGGTACGATTAGCAAGTCTTTGTTTTTAGATCGTAGAATTTAATGCTATATAAGCAGAAAGTAGAGCATTAGTTTCTATCACAAACACTAAAGTATTAGCTTTAGCCATCAACCTTCTAAAATGTCAAATAAGTACATTTACCTGAACGCTGTCGCGTAACTAACTTGATGTTGTATAATTAGATTACATCGGGAAAGTACTTTTAATCAGCACGCGCTGTTAACTACTTTGCGATGTTCGAGCTTGGGACTAGTAGTCACACACTTTCATTGAAATAATCAAACAAGACAGAAAATATCATATAATTTATAATAAGTACCCGAGACATTTCATCATTTATCAATTTGCGGGACAATTTCACTTTTTTTTCTGAGACGGGGAGCAGGTCTAAATGTTATTTTATTCAAAGTCTGATTCGGTTACCTTTCCAAGGGAAAAATTGTGTCATTAGTGATTCAGCATTGTTTTCATGATTCAGCATGTATTTGTATCCAACGACTCGTAGCAAGTGAAGCCTGACTATGGTTAAGTCTAGACTACTTAAGTAAATTAAATTACGGTACATACTACGTTTTTCTTTGATAAAACATTAATTCTTGATATATAAAGATTACAAGAAAGTTTAAAATGAAAGAAAGCGGTAATATACGGAGATAATTTATAAAAGCAGATTATGATATTAAGATTGCAAGATTATTAAACATTTTGCGTATGCATAATAAGTGAAATATAGATAGAAATCTGTTCGCGATAATTGAGTTTAAGTTACAAAATTATGTCTACGATAAAATTAAACGTTCATACAAGAGAAAATATTTTACCAAGTTCAGCACATATTTCAATGTCGTTTCGCAACCGAGAAGCACCGAGGCTGTCTTCGTAGGTAACTGGAATACACGCTGGCATACATGCGAGTTATCTATTAAAGCTGTTCTCAGCGTTGTTGTTTAAATGCTTTGCTTGCTAACCATAAATGAATCAAAAACAATTTTACCAGTTCACTCCTTTCTGTTGATCTTTTAGACAATCACAATTAATCGCGCGCAGCTCGCCATACTTGATATCTCGTCTCAAACGTTCCATAAGTTCTCTATATGTTCCATAATGCTGTACAATTTTCCAGCAAAATGCCAAAGTCATAAATGGCGATTGTCATTAAGCACTTCATTCACGTGCTCCCTGTGTAGGAACTTTATCGTTAACTCCGCTGAATACGCTCGACCTTACGTGCGCGCGTTACAATACAGACTCTCAGTTTACGCTCACGTACCTACAGGTAGGAACGACGCAGCGTTCGCCTTTGTTGCATCTCATTGGTATGCACCTTGTCGCTGGCTTGTAGAGAGAAACGCCGAAGAGTTCGTATCGCGTTCGGTAACGTTGTTCTAGACGTTGTTCTAGAGCGATAAGCAACCGCAGCTCAATCAGTTGCATAATTAACGTTTGTTCAGAGTTATAATTTACTTCTTGCGAGAGAGCACCGAGTGTCGCTCAATGTTCCTACTTGTCTCCCGAACGTGGGAGAACGGCAAGTGTATTAAGTAAGCTGTTAAAGCGATATGCAAATAATTTAAATCAGCCGTTTGATAATGCTGTTTGATAATGCTGTTTGATAACTGGTTCTGAATTACAATTCTGTTTTCCATGAATCTGCCGCGCTCGCGATGTTCGTGTTTATGTATGTATGTAAATCGTCGTGATTGCACTATCGAGCATACCGTAGGCGAAACTTTGATGGACTCTTGCAAGCTCCAACGAGCACTTTTGCCATATGGAGAGAGTTGGATCATGGATAAACTTCTATTTTGGAGATACACCGGAAATCGATGTTCTCTCGGTGACGAACAAGGTTCAAATAAGTCGCTCGTCAAAGAGGCATCTCTTCCGTTGTATATTGAAAGCTTCATATAATAAATGCCAATGTCATTGAATTGCGATAGTGATGCGCGTTACCTACAATTATTCAAACTATTACAGAGAGATGTTGTCAGTATTAATTTTTAGACATTATTATGCTAGGAATTTGGGGCACTCAAAATCACGCTCATCGATCGGTGCTTATATTACCATGTGAATAATTCGTAACCGAGTAAAATGATCTGGAATCAGTAGCGACAAAGGGTTTGTCATGCGCCCAATAATATGAGCCCTTAGTTGCGCGTGAAAACAAGGCAGAATTACAGCCTTTGTAATAATACGCAATAAATCCTTTCTGCAATATAGCGAGATTATTGCGATGCACATATATTAGAGTAATTCTAATTTATTTAAAGTTTATTCAAATTTGCCAAATAAATTGATTTCTGACTGACATTTAAAATAATCTTCCATTTAGATATCTCGTAATTATTTGCTTCTATTCTGATTGCTGTGTACGTGAAAAAGACAAGTATGTATGCTGTTGTACTGTTTCATCAATTCAAGAACCAGCGTAGGATTCTTTTTTCTCAATCAATCGGCTTCTTTTGATATGCAATTTAAGAAATATATTTTTTCATTTCGCGGGACAGAACGCTAATTGCTACAAGTAAATTGCTTTAAACTGATTCAGATGTATCCTATTTTTGCATTTAATTATATTTCGTTTTTATAAAAAAATATTTTTTATTTTTGCACAAATGAATTCTTCACGTTTATGAAACGCTTCATGAATTGCTTCTCATGATTTGAGAAAGAATATTCTCTATTCCTCTATTCCTCTCCTGTCAGATTTCATTTCGTTATTATCCGTGTTACGGATTCTTAATTCTCTTATCGCTTCGCTCAGAGAGATAGCTCCTTTTTTAAAAAACTAATAATTCCGAGCGATACGTCCCATCTAGATTTTTCAGCGTCCACAGGATATCCGTTATCTGGTCGTATTGCGCGATCTAACTATTGCCGGCTCTGAAATGAACCGTCGACCGATTAAGCGATGATTAGACTCAGCTCGTTGCATCCAGCTGAAGGGTTATGCGAGTTATATTGGATCTGATTACAGAGAATTGGATCGAAGATGGGGCCGACTTGAAAGACCGTGTAGGCGCAGGTAATATTCTCTTCAGACCATGAACATCTAAAGATCGATTTGTGATAGAAAACTTTCTTTCATTCTTATTGTCTGCGTATTTTTTCGTCGTTAAGAACGACGAAATCTTTCCTCTATGCCCCTATGCCCCTATGCCCCTTTCCCATGTTTTACATTTCTTTGTAAGCGAGCACGAAGAAGGACAAGTTCCTTTCGTGTAGAATTTCTTTCTCGCGTTCACAGTGCGTCTGCCATTAAATTGTTAACAGTTAATCGCCAATCACAACAAGTCGAAGGGAGAATTTGTTGGAATAAATACGAAGCCCTTCCGACGCACTTTCCCTCTTTGTGATTATTGTAGCTTTTCACTCGATGCTTTGAAAATAAATTTTTTCCTTCCACGAAGTCTTTATAAGATGATGCGAAAATATTTCTTCTTTCGATGATTCTTCCTTCTTTTGTCGTCTGTTTCTTTTAGATATTGAAGATTGTGTTTCTCGATAATTATAGAGAGTGCTCCTTTAATCGAGCCTACATCGAACGATGCTCATGTGTGCAGACTGGTATTGATTCGAATTGGTTTGACATGACGTGATTCTATGAGATAACAGAGAGACAAAGCGATCATTATCGTGAATAATGTGTCTGGGCATATTTATCTACATATGTACACATATGCGTGTTAGACTGTATTACAGTTTTCGTATTCTTACTTTCATTTACACTTAATATAGAATATTAAAAATAAAATTGAAATAAAATTTTTTTTTAATGTACGATTGTCATATATGACTTTTGCGCGTTTGTTCAAGGAAATTACGTAATTTTTTCAGATTCGAATATGTTGCAATAGACGCGTTCTTTCGCGTTTGTTCGCATTTTTTAATATCTTATTTTGCTTATTGTTAATATCATCTATGCGTGAATAGGAAAGAAATGTTATGCTTTATATATCACACATATCGACGACGACATTGTCAGCGATAAAAAAATCCGGAAGGTTGAAGAGAATTGCGAAATCGATGAAACTGCAAGATATATCGCAAACATAAATTTATACGGCAGCCCCTATCACACGGATTCCCTCATATCTTCTATTTCTTCTAGTCGTATTCGCGTATGTCGTATTTCGTGTGGGATAATAAATGTTTGAAGAGTGAAGGAAAGCTATCGCCATCCCTTCACGTCAATCTTCCAATAAACTCGCGTGGGTCATTGCCACGATGTAGCGATCCTTAAATTAGGGTTAGAAGAGGATAAATCGATGTACGAAACTGGTTCGAAATTTATTAGTTTTTCTTGTGACATATGTCATGTTAGTAAATAAATGAAACTGGCTTATACAATTTGTGATAATCTTTTTGTTTTTAGATTTGTGATTTTATATTGTATATCTGAAAAATATGAACAATAGAATTATAACAAGAATGATATAAAAAGTGTATAGAATTATTTTTAAAATATTCAAGATTATAAATATATAATAATGCAAGTTTCATTTGGATATATTTAGCTGGATAAAAAGATATTTTACATTTACACACACACACACATACATTTAAAGGTATACCGATTTTATAGAAATATATATTCTTATTAATTTGTACTTTACTTTGTGAAATACTAGAAATATCATGTCGACTGTACTGAAAGTAGATTCGTATATTTTATTTTTCCACGATAGAAATGTTATAACATCGTGGGCGGCCTTAATGAAGTTACAAAATCTTTAGTATCTTTCTTTCCTTCATTGGCGCGGTGCCATTTTTTTTAAATTGTCATCTGCACTTTGTTGCATAATGAGACAGTGCAATATTCATGTTCTGTGAATTATATAATGCCTCCTCGAACGACGCAAATTTATTGGTTTCAAAGTTAAAATTCGACGAAGCGTCGTTTTCTCTGTCGCTGCTACTTGTTGCTATTGAAATATTCAAAATTATCCAGTTACGTCTTATGTGAGATAATTAACAGTTTTCCAAAAGTCTTACGTTCGAGCGACAAGCTTCTGTTCCGTCCTTCATGCAATCTCCTGCATTTCACTTAATTTATAATATCGAAATACAAGTTACGTCTGTCTGAAATGCCGCACTCGCTGATGTTTCACTGTCGTTTTATCATCAACTTCGTTTTTCCCTCGCAATAAATTATTACCTTAATTAAAGTCCAGGGAGCATTTCTGCACGCGCGGATGTGTTCGAATGAATCTTGTTGGGGTTGAGGGAAAAAGGGGAAGTGAGTCAGACGAGTACTAATGACCTCCATCTCTGCGTGTATAATATCGTGCGAACAAGATTGTCCGAGAATTTCAAAGAATCTTTCCAATTATTTAAAAAAAAAAAGAAAGAGTATCACCATCTGGAAGTCATTTTGAACAATTGTGCGTTTTATCGTGTTTTCATTATCTTTCGGGCTTCATTGATATTAATCTCCTCGTAAGAAGTTTTCTTTCTTATAACGTTGGTGCGTAAATTAATTTAAATTTATGGTATGTTTTATCGTGTTTTAATTATATTTTAACGCCAGTTGATTTAAAATTTTCATAAGAAATTACTTTTTTATGTAGACTATTTAGTGTTGACTATTAGTTTAACTCGTAAAGTATTTGCACAAGAGCTTTTAAACTAAGCTTACACTTTATGACTTAACTTGTTTAACGTGATACAAGCACTAACTAGAAATAGATGAAATTGGTTTTTTATATTTTAATTCTACGGTATGTGCATATAACCCACGCACGTGATTTTTTTAAAAAATTATATTTGAATACAAGGATATATAGAAAGGAGAAAATATGGAAAAAATATTTTTCACTTATTTTTTCATTTATTTTTTATAGAACGTTCCAGCGTTAGATTTAAAAATTTAATCACAATATAATGCAACGAATTTAGCGATGAATTTTTGAGCATTCATGAAAGATAACAATATTAATTTTAATATTATCATTTTCAATATGTATTATATGTTCGACATGAATAAGTTTTTCATGCATAAGAATTAAATCCATCGAAAATGTATAGTTTCGTAGAAATTAATAATACTGCTTTTAATTTTAAAATAGCCCTTCTTAATGTACGCTATACACGTATGCTAAATTAAGTAAATTAAGTTTCTCATGCATAAGAATTAAGTATTTTAAAAGTATAGAACTTTATGAAAATTAATGCAGATATCACATAATATTTTAAATTTCGGTTCATTCGGTTTATTCGAAAATTATTTGGCGTACATACAAATGTAAGGCTATGTTTCTGAGAGAGAAATATATATATATGTATATATTTGCAAGAGCTATAATACAGTTCTCTGACTTTGCTATCTACTGTACGTATACTTTGTTCTATTCTCTGGTTCGTCTACTTGGTATGTTGTCGCCCGCTGATTGTCGTGACGGGAAGGTATTACGATAATCTTGTTGTGCAGCAAGCTTTGTTTATCGACTTCGAGTTAGCGATGTCATGACTCGCCCCGAATCGGAATTACGGCTTCGTTTTAATGCGTGACGAGCCGCAAACCGTTCGAAATAAAAGTTGGTCGCGACATAATTTCCTATCCACCGGTAATTCTCATAAAACATTTCCCATAAAAGGTAGGTTTATGAGTTGGCAGATATTTTCTCTCCCAGTCTTTTACGATCGTCCTGAGATCTTTTCCGCGCTGTCCATGTGGTGTAGAAGATCCGCGCGCGATCTTAAGAAAGTCCACCACGAAATTGTCTCATAAGGAGGAACTGCTCCCCAGATTATCTTTACTTTGTCTCTGATACGTTTCATCGTGCGCTCAAACATCGGGATCAAGGAAGCATTGAGTCGTTATCAATCTTGGAAAAAAATCGTTTGAACGTTTGATAGTGTAGGATGAAAGTGATTAAAGTGATAATACATTCTGTTTTATTCCGAGCATTAGTTTGAGAAATACATTCTTTGAGAATTTTCACTGTTTTAATGTGTTACTGTGTATATGAAATGATGTATATTGTAGCTCGATATTGAAGTGCAATCGATAATTTTTTAATTAAGTTTTCCAAGTTAATTTAATTATGATGAGAGAATTAATATTGCATGCGAGAAATATAGATTTTCATTTCATTGAAATTTTCTTTCTAACTCATTAAACACGAATGTAACTCGCTTCTTGAATATTGAATGCGAATAAAACAGAGTTAGACAGCCGTATTACATACTAAATGTATCACTAGGTAAAGATGTGGATATGGTACTAATACCGTGTGTCTATAGAATGTTCCATGTGAACATCGAGGCAAGCGTGATATCAAGTTGCGCGTCTATATTGATAGCTCTTACTGAGCGCGCGATATAACATCGCTGGGAATGGGTAGAACCTTATGTCCCTATCGTACTCTCTATAGTACCTCATCTTGCCTGGCGCCATTACTGTGCCGGGCAAGTGTACTAAGCTTTTTTAGTCTTCGTGCCACATATCTAAAGCGTAAAACGCTTCTACAAAAAGCTTCGCGATGTTAGAAAGTGTATTACTCTACGTGCGTCGTGCGTTACTCCACTTCGCGCTTTTCAGCTGCGATCGCGTTATCATGTTAGCTCGCATGGGAATACATTTAACATAAATCATGTTTTCCACGAAGATGTTGGTTTTCTTTAGATGAGTGTATTACAAAAATGAAAAAGAGACTAATGAGCTTACTGCAGAGATTCGTATTTAGAAAAATGTATTGCGAGATTATTATCTTTATTTATCCTGGGGGCATCCAATGTATTCGTTTCTAAAATTAACATTTTTAAATGTCACATTGAATTATTGAGATCCAGCTCAAAATAATAGTTTTTAAAATTTATGAGAATGTGGGTTTCACAATGCGACAATCGTTGCAACGTAATGATGCATCTGGTTTTATTCTTGTTCGAAATGTCGCGTGACATTCACGGGAATCCCGATTGTTCAATTTCAGATGGAAATTACAAGTATCCAGGACAAGACCATCGCTACAGGAACGCACGATGGCAATTATGCTAACTACATGTAAATATTAGATGATGCTGTTGTTGATCGTTACAAACGCTAGGAAACAATAGAGAGCGGATGTATAACATTCACGCAAACGACATTATTTCAGTGGTGAGGGAGTGATATGCGGTTAATAATTTCGAAGCGTCGTTTTCAAGTGTTGCCGATTGATAACTTACGATCGTTTAAAAGTTTTAACAGACGTTTATCGTACTTAAAAGTGACCGTATCATATTTTAAAGTGACTACTAATGATCAAAGTTCAATTTGAAATTGTGACATGAATCAGCGATTTTTTCTCTCAGACATCGATACTTTTGGTTTGGATTTGGAACTTTGTATGACCAACTGACCGTAAATTTCCCGAAGCAAACGACAAATGCCCTACGGATGTTTGACATGGGAACCTACCTGGATGCACGCTTTGCCGCTTCGTAGCCGCATATTCAAAGCGAATCTGTCATTGCTTTGGACTTGTTGAAAATCCCAATGATATAAAAAAATGGAATATAAAACTCGGTAGTGCTGGTGGATTTAAAAAAAATTGTTTTACAATTAAAATACTAGGAAAAATTAAATATTTGATATAAAACAGCAAATGACAATATCTTTATCATATTGTTATCGCTGTTGATTGATTTTACATAATAATTATACAGTAATGATGATATATCAGTGCTTGTCGGGATGATGGAGACGATACTGTACATGTATATGTGCGCGAGGCAGAAGAGAAAATTTGATGAGTAGTGCAGTTATAAAAAGAGCTCGTTAAAGCTCGCACATCGTTACGCAGAAAAGAGAGCCACCCGAGTATTCCATTTTCTTATTATCGCGAGGTTTCACGCGAGAGCGGCGTGAGTTTCGTTACGGCGTAGAGCTCGATCCGCGATCGAGCGGGCGTGAAAATCCATGCGATGATGAAGTGCGACGAAAGGAAACGCGAAATGTTTTCGCGACGCGCTTGCAGCGAGAGCGGGCCGCATCCCGGGATACCGGGATATGGTAACGTGCCCGTCGGCGGTCATCTCTGGGGGAAAAGAAATCAGGGACGCACCTCGGCGCCGGTCGTCGGTCACGCGAGACCGCCCGCTATAATCCTGAGAACGAGAAGGAGCTGGCCCGTCGCGCCCACACATTGCCGAAGGTAAGTGATCGATTTCGCGTCGTCTCGATCTTTGACCTCCTCCTTGTGCCTGTGTGGCTCGGCTAAGCCAGAGCGCTTTTTCTCATACTCACACACAGCTGGATCAATAAATTTACTCGAGCGTTTAATTGGACGGTACCTTTGCTCGCGGCTATTTAACATCAAATTTTATATAGCTCTCCGTCTAGCTCTGCTGAATATGGTATAAATTCTATAAAAAATAAAATCCGCTTGGGATATAACGAACGAGAAAATTTTTTTTGCTCATTGTACGCTATCGAGGCAAATAAGATGGAGCAAACAAATTCACGGGTTGCGATTGCTGACATGAATGTCAAATTCTCTGTATTGAGAATCACTGGTCTTAAAGCTTATAGATCAAAGTAGCTTCATTTCCTTATCTTCCCAATATTCGACGTTGTCGGATATTGACAAGGATATATCGGCTTTTCCCAACTAACGCGATCCGGAAATTTTCCGGATGTAATTTTAAATTGAAGAGAATTTTTAGTTTATGAGTCTTAGTTTATGAGATAAACAGAAAGAAAGAGAGAGAGTGAGAGAGATTCTGTTATTATTAGATGAATCTATCAGCTTTATGTACGAATTTGTGGTGAGAACTGATGGCTCTATTAACACGTGACAATTAATTGCTGTCCAATTTAATCCAAATATACATATATTTGATATATATTTGATTAAGATTAACTATCTATATATTAAAAATAAATAATATAATACAGTAGATAAATTTAAATTTAAAATAGGATTAAAAATAGTTTCAATATGTTGTAAATATAAATTTAACGTATTAAAACTAGGAATTTTAAACCACTAATAGCAAAAATGTAATACGATTATTTTATGAAAAAAAAATTACATAACAAAATCACATTTGATGCGCACAATAATACTTGTTGCAAAACGTTTACAGTATTACAGCAAACAAAAGCATTTTACATACGAAACGCCTCAGGAGATGTCCTTGTAGTGATACATACAGAATGAGTCTCTTATTTTATCACGCTACCGGTGATAAAATGTAAGAAGGGAAGCACATGTATATGTGTGCGCGTTCTGGTATGAATTCCGTTGTGTTGTTTCGATATCGATATCATGCTTCATTACGAGCAGAAAGTCCTCTATCCTCGTGTGCTATCTTCTCGTTCAATATTTGGGCGGAGCGACATATCGAGATTAATTATCTGCCGATGAACCGATAAGTTGTTAGGTGTATTTTATGACCCGACCACTAGTCACAGCCGTTACTGTCATCTTAAGATTAAGGGAATTCTGATGGAAGTGACGTAAATGAGACACGCTCCTTAGTCGTCGGATCTTTCCACTTCATTCCTTTATTTTTGCGTCTGTAGGTCTTTATACATATTTTCTCCAATCTCGTATTCCGTATTCATCGTTCTGATGTCGTAGTTTTTTTTTATTCAGTTGAGTGCAAGTATAAAGGATTTAACGACGTCATTCTAATCCCTAGAGTGGAGTTGCATCCTTGCCAGAATCCTTATTTCTATTGTGTAGCGAACAACGCGTACCGGGAGGAAAGCAGGCTGGTAATTGCTTTTACAGCGATTTTTTGCCGCCGGGCGAAATGAGAAAAAGAATTAACGTCGGCGAAAAAAAAGAAGGCCATTTTTCATATTTTTAACGCAGCTTCCATTGTTGATATGAAGATCACGTATAACGTTACCGTGCCGTGAGCTGAAAGCCAGGCTAGATTTAACGCTATAAACGTGATACACCAGTTGGGGCTAATGCTGACCATAAGGCTGCTTGTTTGCACAAGCTTTTGCCTACACTACTTACGTTACGTCAGGCTATTGCGTAATGCGCGACTCCACTTAAATAGAGATGTGTAACACATAAGGAATTAAGTATTCAAGTATAAATACAAAAGAGGGAACGTTTTTCTTCTTCTTGCGAATGCAATTCGTACCTGTGTCCCATTATTTCACTAGTAACTATGGCTGTATTTTTATTTCGTGTTATGACACATTTTGCGGAAAGATAAATAGTTTTCGCGTAGTTATTTAAAATTGCTAATTTCAATGCGTTTTGCAGCTTTTTACAATTTTGTGCTTCGTTGCGCTAGCATCTTGTTGATCTCTCGCCTCGTCTTCTTTCACAATTAGTAACCATTTATGAATTATTAATGGCGACATGACTTAGCGCTTTGGTAATGAATAAAGAGTGCTGAGTTTGTATCTTTAGAAAGTAGAATTTCCATGACAGCAAAGAACAATTGTTTATTTGATAAAGGAATAAAGGAGGATAATTACATCGAAATATACATGATAGCAATTAAGACACTAATAGAGCCGAGAAACGTTCTGTATCTTCCTTATTCTTGTTTCTGTTTTCGTAATCATGGGATTGGAATAGCAGGGCGGATACAAATATAACTACATAATACAGGATGTTCTTCCCTTGGGTGCCTACCGAACAAATGTCGATCTCGTATTCGCGTCCGAAAGCTAAAAATATTACGTCAAACATATAGATTGTCGACATTTTCCTAAAAATACCTACTTCATATGCATATTTTGCATGTATGCTCACTTTTTATTACATTATATTTCACTGCATGCATTGAGAACTAATGTGGCGAACTTGTTTACGTCGCTAAAAACAGCATAAACACAAGAATTACTATAAGAATCTTTCTTTTGTAACTTTATTGAAGAGGATAGAATTCATCTTATAAAGTACTCTGCTTTTTAAAGCAGAACTAACGCAGTAGACATCCTACATCACATTTTTGGCAAGAACGGATTAACAATGCAATCTAATGTTTCGTGTGATTAAATTTCTAAGAATAAAACGTGTAGAATAAAACGCAAGAATTTTATTTCTGTTTTTAAAAGTAATACTGAAGATTATTAGTCACTATAATAACGATATTTCAAAACAAGATGAGTTTGAAAATGGTCTTTGCGTTGAGTCTTTATGCAGCATTATTATCTGTCTCATCGCGAGAAGAGTTGTAATCAAAACAAGATTTTCATTCCCTATTTTCTTCCTTAAGCTATCCTCATAATGGTACGGGAATTAGTTCGCATAAAATAAATTCTTGTTATTTGCATTTAGGCGTATAATACATTAGCTATGCTTTTATAACGTAAAAAATATATAGATGTACCATCCAGGTACCAGGTACTTTTTTTAAATAATAATATATATACAAATTATAAATTGACAAATTTATATTTTATCTTCGCTTAATATGACAAGTGTATTACAATATTTTAATTTTTATCACAATTTCGTTGATTATATCAACAGAAGACAGAACTCAATTAGGATTGGATAAACTTTAATTGGAATTTTAGTTGAAAAATAAATTTTATTAACTTTTTGAATACGATTACCGCGTTTCTCGCTAAAATATTCTTGCTATTTCGCCACGTTTTATTTTTCAGCAGCTTAAGACATAAAAAGTATCGCCAGCTCGTAGAAACAACCGTCGTTCTTTGAGACTGAAGTTTCTGTAGCCTAGAGGAAATATGATATTTTTCTCGAATACACCTTGCGTACATCTAGAAAAGCACTTTTTTCTGTGAAGCAGTTTCTCCAACGAAAGTATCAAAGCGAGTAGACATTTCTGCGAAAGAAAAGAAATGAGAACATCGATGATGAACAAATACACTACATTTATTTTCAGGTATGCCAATGCAGTAAAATGCGAATACCTCGCTTTGAATTGAAATTTTATTCCTTAGAGATATGAAAAGACCGTGTAAAAAGTTTGTTATACACAATTTTGAACATGTCACGTTTATGGCGTACCGCGTACTCAAGGGTAGTGTTTTAATTATCGTGGCACAAGATTGTACCTTCGCTTCAACCACGTAATTATTTAGATGCGTTAGAGTTAGATGGTTACTGGGGATACTTGTATAGAATGAACCAAAATTCATGAGTAAAATAATGCGAGTAAAAAATGAAAAATTGTTATTAAAGAGAGAAAGAAAGAGGAAAAAGAGTTTTTAGCACTTTATTTTAATATTTTTTTCGGTCGAATGTAAAATATTAATTAAAATTTATGTTCTGTAAATAATTAATGTGCATTACGTGCTTTCTATTCAATTTTTACACTTAATTTGTGTAATGATATTTTACACTTTTACACTTAATTTGTGTAATGATATAATATTTTAAAATTAATTTTGCATATTTTAATTTAAGAAATTACATATTCTTAAAAAAATGAATATTTAACTTTTAATTGGCCTTTGCGTATTTTTTAAATACCCAAGAAAATACATAAAAAACAATTAATTGTTGAATGCGGTAATTTGTAATATTTATTCCGGTACAACGGTACGATTCGATTGCAATTTCATGTCTATCACATGTATGGAAAATAGTAAAGAATTTTCGGAGAAATTCAAGACGACACATATTTCGATATTCATGCGTCATGAACTACTTTCCTCGACCGTCGTTCATCGATCGGTCATACCTCTTCAAACATATATGAGAGTTAGCATATAGCTTTATTAAATATTTAATTATCGTAGCAATATTTCAATTACGCCTCGTGATCTTTTCATGCAATATTAAAACTCGATGTTTAGTTTAGTTTAGTTTTTTTAAGTTCAAAATCTATGCAATATGTCTACTTTATTGACAAATTTTTATATACACATACTATGCTAAATAGAATGTATAGTATGTATCTACATTAAGGTAACACAGTTCTAAACATACTCACATTTCTTTCACAGTATCCATTCGTTCCAAAAGTATTTGAAAAGTATTTGAAAATTACTTTTTTTTACTTTCAATTTTATCATTTCATTCATTTTTTAATATCACAAATGTCATCATAACATCACAAAACTATAGTTCTTATTTTCGATTAGGGATGAGATCCAACTTCAATGTTGTAGACTCTGAAAATAACTCCCACGCCGGTTTGAGAAGGATAATCGTAGATAAGAGAAAGACAGATGCAAGAGACAGACTGACGAAACTTGGAAGAACACATATATATTCATGTTGAAATACGTGGATTTCCGTTCTTTATCTGCGTGTCTGCATTTGACAATGAGAGGGTAGTAGAGAGCTCGCAGTTCCTTCGTCTGAAAGATAATTCCTTTTATGTGTTCAATATTAATTATCGGAAAGTTCAGAGTAAATGTGTCGTTGACGCTAATTGTATTTCTTGTTAAGTCTTTAATGAAATGTAATTTCTGGCAGTTTTCCAACAGTTCGTTGGACTGTTCAAGATGGAATTTTTTTGTAATGTGTTTTTTATTTTTATTATAACTCGTACTAGTATATACCCTTACTTCCATCTACTTCAATTTGGTTCCCTGCTTTTGTATTCTTTTCATCTTCAACATCTCTTTTTCTTTAATTTTAAGTTTCTCGTAAAAACGATGTGCCATTAATTTTTGGCTTATCTTTTGAATTTGTTTCTTATGGATTATACACGCATAATAAATGTGCACGATACTTTTTGTTGATATAATTATTTATATTTAGAATTATTTTCTTTAATTCTAAATTTCTTATTAAAAATGTATCATTATTTTTTAGCTTACTTTTTTAAATTTTTCTCTTAACGATTGTGCATACATAAGAAGTGCATAATACTTTTAGTCGAGATAATTACTTATTTCAACTTGCGTTGATGTTTGCGAGTTGCAAGGAAATTGGTGTTGTATCTCTATCGTATCTCTATTCGTTAGCCGTAGTACTTACTGTCGTGAAACAAGCACCGGATTTAGTATATATCAGTTAAGTAGTAGCCGTGTAAGTATGTAGCCATGTGTTAACTGTTCTATATATTCGATAAATGGCCCTACTTGGTCCTTCATGAACTTTGAATTGCAAGTATATGTGCGTGTATATAATAACAAAACATGCTATTAAGTCCATGCTAGAAGCAAAAAGCATGAACATCGATCCTTATCAAGGTTTATCCGCATTATCTTCACCGCCTGAAAGTTCGAGGCAATTTCTCACGCAGTAACACGAAGCTTCTACCGTAGACAGACTAAAAAGTGATAAGCTCTTAAAAAAATTAAACTGTTTAATTTTTCAGAAAATTATGGTTTTATATTTAGATTTTATCTCTCTGTAATAAGAAAGAAATTTCCAATTAGCGAATTAGGCACTCACACATTCTTCTTCCTTCTCTTATAAAAATAAAGATTTAAATTCGTCTTACGATAACACTTTGAAGAAACCGTGACTTTTTTTTATTTCTATGTCATGTTAGGTCAAGTGACTGGAAGTTTAGGTATTTTTGGCAGCTCGATAAAATGTTCGTTAATCTGGTTAGACCGATGAAAAATAAACGGCGTTACAATGGCTGTGAAGTTATTGCGCTGATTCGATCAAATAAGAATTGGATTTCTGACATTTTTATCCTTTGATATCTATATAACTTGGCGACATTTCGCGCGCGATTATCGGGCGACATTTTGGGAAATGAGATGACGGGGTCAAAGACGGATAGGCGACTGCACTTTATTATATACGCGATAGCGTCGACTCGAGAATTTGCGATCCACAACGTGCACACACAACGACCGTTTTTAGTCCGTATCTCGGCGGAAGCACGAAACCACTTTAGCGTGTGTTAACCCCTGCGTCCGCAGAAATTCCGTAGCGGCGGAAGTTCTGTCCGCGTGTCACGTGCCGCGTGGTCGATACCCTCTGCGTCGATACTTTCGCCGCCGTGTAGGATGTATTCTTTTTCACCTGCGCATAAGCCGAAAGTACAAGTGGAAGCGGTCGAAGTCGGCGGATCCGGCTATCGTGTCTATGTAGTTTTGCGCACTGAATGGACGTGGAATAAAGCTCTTTGTTCGCGTGGGCATGGATTCGCCGCGCGGCGGTTCTGCCGATATCAGTGATAACGAACGTCGATTTATCCTCGGTCTTTCCCCATTCGCGAAAACTGCATATTTTCAAAAGTCACTCCCGCGATACGATGATTAAGAGTAGTACGTGTACGTGGAAATTTGATTAAACATCGAAATATGAATAATAGTACGATATCACGAAGGGAGATTCACGCGATACACGCGCACGGGAGAATATCTCTTTTATAAAGGGACAAACGATGCAATTTTACACTTGGGTAGAAAAAGTGGAATAAAACTATTGATTCTGACATTTACATTTATATCACGTCTATAATCAAGGAAGCAAATTATGTAGATTATGGAATTTGCGTTGACTCTTCTGAATATGATTATTTGGAGGAAATAGAAAAAAATAGTTGCCGACAGAGTTCGTATTTTAAAGTTATTTACATAAATTGTTACAAATATGTATTATTTTTATATGTATTATTTTATATACGGTAAGATTGAAACCTGCATATAAAATATTTCAGAGTTTAACCCACGCGTTATAAAATTCTGCAAACTTCCTCCAAAAAAAAAGGATGAGTTTTTTAAATTTACATCCTCTCGCTCGTATATTAGATTATCGATTGTTCAAGGAATATTTTTATATTTTTTTCTCTGTGAAATAGTTAGAAATTATAATTAATGGAGCACAGCTTATAATGGCATACATATAATTGATTGATATACATAATTGAACCACACGTTCTAACAGGTATCGCGCAAATATGTGCATCAACCGGCCGTCAGAGATTGTAAAATCGTATATTTTCAGTTGAGCTTGTCTCGCTTTGTTAATCTACAGTACGGTATATGCGTGCTAGAATGCGTCACGTAGCAGCCGATATGGATCTGGAGCGTCGTTACGTTTGCAATTATAATACCCGGGAAACTAGATAAACCATACTTAAACAATGACGAATAACAGTGATGCATGGAAATTCTATTTTCTGGAATCCGTTAAATTAAACTTTCCGCTTACCCGCTAATCCAGCTGCGTTGAATATAATAAAGATCCATCTCAAATGATAGTTCTTAACTTCATTTGTTATTCTATGCCGTTTGCGAAGCGTAATTGCGGCGCTCAAATGGCTTCCTTCGCGTCAATTTCTCGCGCTCGCACGTTGCATAGATGCACCACGGTGTACAACACGGGCCAGTTTTAAACCGTGGGTTGGTTAAAGGGTTAAAAATAACTTCACCGACGTAACGCGGATGTTGCTTAAACCTTTTAGTTCAAAGTGCGTTCGACGATAAAGCGATTATGTCAATCGATTCGATTATCGTGGTTAGACAGAGCTTAAATATCCAATATGCGAACGACGACAAATAATGGATCTCCCGTGGAGAAGCCAGGGATTATTGTATAAACTGCATTGGAGGAAACCGGCCGCGTACAGTGTTTGCATAGGTTTGACGTAATATGTCGTGAGCATAGGGTCGCCGCTGATTACATCGTGTAGGATGACCATCGATTACATATTCGGTCGGAAATACACATAACACGGAGGAAAATCAGGTAAACTGGACAAATCGAGGCACATCTGTCTAGCGCGCCATCAAAAGTTGACGTTATTATAGAAATTTGATATACGCGTCAACGGTAAGCAAGATTCACTCGGTTCCGTTTATTAGATCGACGTATTAGCGCGATTTTCACCACACAGGGGAGGAGCGTTTTATCGGCACACGCGAAATTCAATTTCGTACAAATTTCGTTAATAAAAACGTGTATGAGGATCAGCATATCCACTTTTGTTTAGGTCACGCTATAGAACTTAGGATATTTCATTTATTATGGTATAATGCGAGTATACCATTTTACAACGTAGCGAATAATGTGGGGCGCCCTTAGTAGATTATGATAAATGAAGCTAATCGTGGAGTCCATAAATTAAAAAGCGCGCTAAATTTTTTTATACAGGAAAGTAACAAGAAAGTAAAATTCATAACGTAATAAGTCTAAAAAGAAACCAAAATTACTAACGAGGCAAGTTATTTATAAGAATTTGATAAAAAATAATGTTGATAGCGTCGTGCGATTATGTATCGATCGATGCCCGCTCATTAAAATCACAGATTGGACATAATCGATGAATATTTTATGACGATGTGACGTTGATGGGTTATTTTGCGATGAAAAATGTTCGGAGTGAGATTTTTATTAACGGTAGAAGATCGCAAGAGCGAACTGATTTTAATCGCAAGACTCGCGGACGTAATGAGCGCAAAGCTTTCACGTAGCTTATCATGCCGAGTAGTCGGTGTGTCTGCAATGCAGTTACGGAGTTACGGGTTGGTATCGACCTGTTATACGGCAGTCATCAACCTGCCGGCAGGTAAGTGTATATACACACAGGTATGTCGTGAACGGCAAGGAAGAATTGATCGTGCCCTCGTCGTCGCCGCAACCGTCGGTATTTCTTTCGGAATTTATATCGCGGAATTTTAAACGGTTTTAAAACGCATGACCATCCCTCATTATTAATGCGTATCCGATGTGAATTCGTAATCAGTCACAAATAGGCGGATTGCACCGCAAACTTCAATATTTTGTAATTTTATCGCGAGTACAGTGCGTATTTACATTTTAAATCAAATTTATAACCAAGATCATAACCTACATATTCATTATATTAATTTTCGCGCATTAATTTCGGAGTAACGTTACTGTATATTTATAATAAGAATTTGTATAATTTTGATATAAATTTGTAATCAAATGACAAATAGTCGAAATGTGTACATATATGTATGTGGCTAACTGTAATGCTCTATAATTTTATCCAGCGTTTTATAATTATTTAGGCATAATTGTAAAAGTGTACTTATTTATTATATAATATAATAGCAGCATATTAATTTTAAAGCAAAGTGATATATATTCATAATAGCAATTTAATTTCACCAAATATTAATAACTAAATATTAATTTAAAATATATAATATAAATATGTAATACCATAAAAGTTTAGATCAATAAATATGAAGATGACAGCAGAATAAAATCTATATATATTACATGTATATTAACTTGTTTTTGTATTTAGAGTATTTCGATATTCGCACGCCAGTATTTGACTTTCTTAGAAATGTTCAAATAAAATCTCAGGAATAATCGATAATCTATTATCACGTGCCATTTCTGTGATAAATGTGATACTTTCATTGTTGACCGACGGTTCTGAATAGTTTCGTGATGTTCTCATTTCCAAGACGTGTTTTTATACTGTAGACGAAATAAAAATTCCCGTTAATATTAATATAAGCAGCAATCGGACAATTTTAACTTTATCAAATAATTTAATTAGTATTTACTGTCTTCATTTGGTGGCATGAGAAGAATGGTTCATGCAACAAGTCTTTTATGTATACATTACGTAAAGAATTTATTAAGGAGTATTATGCACTAAGGACATGGAGGATTTGTGCTCTACAATTTATTATTCCTGGCATACAATGCCTCACAAAAGAAAAAAAAAAAAGAATAAGAGTATTCTATTTTGCGTGTTAGATGATTTATGTTTTCCATGAGGTTTCAAGGCATATTTTCCTTGTATATAGTACAGTAAAATGTTCACGCACACACACATAAGCGTCGTGGCAAACAGGAGACGCGCGTGGAACGTTAAACCTTAAGTGAAGCAGTAAAATTTCACTAACATAAATGGCTAGCTGTGCTCCAGCTAGGCCACATAAATTTCAAAAAATAGTAAAATGCCGTCGCCGTGCAAAAATAAATGAAGATAAGAAACGGTTTATGGGCAAGTGATATTATTCTCAAAGAGAGAGAGAGAGAGAGAGAGAGAGACATAGAGTAATTAGCAGTGTAATTCGGTGCTAATTTTCACGTACAATCTTTGTATAATCGTATTAATAAAGTTCCAGGAAATTGCGACAGTTGAACCGAAAATGTCAAAACATTTACAAGTACAGGTTCTATAATTCTATATATGAATATATGTCAGCTCGATGTTATATACTTCGAAAATTACACTTTTGTTAGCTTTGTTCTAAATACATTGCGAATGTAGTGTACGTAAATAGCTGACATTTGCATCCATTCGAATGAAGAATATACATTCAATGCTTATTTCTATGATAAAGATCTTGGAGAAATTAATCAGAGTGTTAACGTGAATTAATTAGTTTTGAGATATTTTATATGTTATCTATAATCTATAACAATTTTATCATATTTAATGTTATAGTGAGAAATATTTCTTCTTTGCTTAATTTTTAGATTAACTATGTTTGAAATAAAAAAGTTACATATCGAAAACATATAGTTAATACAATTTTATATAATTTTAAATATAGTGGTGCTGCGCTCTGATTTCGATTTCCATAAACGTGACAAATGGATGGTTTCCTAGCTTTTCCAGGAGGTTTCATGTTTTTGTAGAATTCTTCCTTACCCCTGTGTCGGTACAGAGCTTTTGCACTAGAGCTTTGAAGCTTTTGTATGGCGATCGATAAACTCGGAGTTTGAATATCTTGTTTTATCCAACGGACGGCCGACTGCCGGAAAGTTCGATGACTATATGAATTTAGTATAATAAAAACAATTCTTTCTGAATTTATAATATTGTAAAAAATATTTATAATATTATAAATAATATTATAAATTTTTACATTTATAATATTATGATAATGTTATAAATGTTTGAATTTATTACTAGTAAAATATAATTTTGCTATATGTATTTCTAATAAAATTTTTTTATTTTTGTTTCAGGTAAGTCTTAATTGTGTTATAAATGCCATGACAGTCCAATATATCAGCGATATAGGGTAAGTTTGCATGTATTTAGTAGGTGGTTGCACTCTAAAAATGATCCATTCTTATAAGTTGGCTAATACGCAAATAATAAAACCATTATCTTAATTTTTAATATTCTTATCATCAATTCTGATTTATCGTATTATCGTATTATAAATTTAAATTAGTTGCTCGAAACGGCGAAGTGAGCAAGTAAAACATTTTTTTATGACCCTCTCGAAGAATTTTAAACCTTTTCGACTTTTGTATCACTTTTCCGATAAAATTGATATTATGATTCTTCAATAAGACCGCATTCTAATGTCTAATGAACTAAAGAAATATAAATTTTCTGCATTTATTTCTGGCTAGAAAGACAAAGGAAGGAAAGTTTTGCGCGGATATTTCACAAAACGAGATAAATTGCAGGTCTTACTTCGAACTTTCTTAAAAGACTTTGCGCGAAACGCTTTAAACGTCCTGATAGATATTTTCATTAAGATAAGATGAGTAAATGTTATCAGAATCTTGTTCCATTGCCAACTCTTCTTATTTCCAATAACAAAAGTTTGTCGGAGATTTCGTACTTTCTCAAATACGGTATAAAACATGGATGAGTTATAAGTTGCAATCACGCGTATGAAATAGATATTCGTGATATGAATTACAAGTACATTTAGATCACTTATTATTTCAACTCGTAAAGGTTTTAATAGTCTTACTAATTATCCTCAAATGAGTCTTTTAACGGAATTCCTTGAATTTAATTTGATTAGAAACTACAAGAGAAACGACGGTGCGAGGCTCTTTGCCTTCGGCTTGTTTAAGGAATTTAGTTGATTGCTTCGTTTGTTTCGCATTGTACTATGTCTATTCAGAAACCCCGCAAGCAGTGTGTAAATTGTGTCTAGTTCCTTAAGACAAGTTTACTGGATGCGATTTGATTGTTCGAATAATCATAAGACGGGTAAAAAATTTTTTTTAATAAAACAACCGTTGTTCTATTAGCACAAGCTGTTACAGAATATCGGAAAGTTAGCAAAATCGTACCTTAGGTTGGTTATTGATTGGCTGCCTGTTGCTTTTAGCCCTGCCGCACAGCTGCGGTTGTACACCCTTGTTCTTCCCCCATTCTGTCTCCTGTCTTTCGACCTTACCCCTTATTCGTTCGGCTAATGGATATCCCGTCTCTGCGTCTGCATTAGATACCCTCTACGTTTCTAACTTTGTCTTCATTTACTTTTCTTTTGTTTTTTTTTTATTTTCCGTATCTTCCTTTTGACTCCGGTCTGTTTTTTTCCCATTCTTTTTACATTGCATTTTTTGGGCAGAATAACTACTCGCGAAAAGAGTATTACTATTTTATATTTTTCTCAATTTAAGATTATTTAGCGTTATACCTTCGTTTCAATTATATTTAAATGAATTTGTCTAAAGCTGAGATTTTTTAAATTGAAGAAATAATTTACGATATCACAGTAATTTTTCTTTTTATTATCAGTCTGAAATTAAGAAAACTGTTTGATTTAATTACATAGGTATTATTTAAGGCTTTGCTCAAATGAAAATGAATTGCCACACACAATTAAATTTACTCACTTTCTTTCTTTCACAAATTTGTTTCTTATTTCCTTTCTTAAATCAATTTAGTTGAAATGTATTCTTCCAATTATTTATGCCCTCTAATAAAATGAAAATCGAAGATAAATCGATTTCTCGTATACTTATCAATTGAGCATAGAACCAAATGTAATTAAATTCCAAGAAAAAAATTCTAAATTTCTACAGCAATGTATTAAAATATTTTTCTGCGAAAAATTTGTTTTATATTATTGGATTTATAGTTTGATTACGTGATATCATACGATATCTATGAACGTCATGGTAATATTAATAGCGATACTATTTTTCGCGGTGGTTACGCGGTAAATTTCTGCGTGGTAAGTTTATCGACACTTTTATAATAGAGCATTGGCCCGATTCGCGCGAAATCAATTCCAGATACATACGCCGTCGTGTAGTTTCCCTTCGGGATAAGTGAATCGGAAACGTTATCCATCTAGTTGACAGACAGGCACAGTAGGCAACGGGACTGCTTTGCTCTATATACCGATTTAGTTTGTAACGAAGCTTAGAATAATTGTTTTTTTGTGGACTTTTAAAGGATTTCTAGTCCAATCGTGATCGAATCGTTGTTTATCCACCGGCTTAATCGAGCAATTGTCGGAAAATTACCGGAGAAAACAATTTTCCAATTGAAATCGCTATCTATCGACCGAACAGATTTGGTACAAGATATCTGTGAAATAAATGGACAATTTAAAGAGAAATATTTAGAGTCGGAAAAAAAAGAGATAAAAAGAACAACTTTTTTACAAGTCATTTATCATCGTACTCTTACTACTTTCCTGCATTTCTGCATTTCCCTTTTTTTTTTCAATAGTTCTGATTTCGATATGAAAATGTGCGATATTTTGCGATTTCAAATATGAAGTTTGCGAGATATAGATTGCATCCACGGCAGTCCATTAAAAATCTCATTACGACCTCGAAATCGATTTTCGTTAAAATTGGATTGCGCCTATCGATAGCCCTCGTATCGCCCACGAGTTTCAGCAGTTACAGCACTCGAAATGTAATTTTGGGATGCAATTGCCGGGTTCTATAGCGACGCGCGCGTGAATCCGCGTGGTGGGATAATAGCGCACCGCGAAGGAGGAAACCGAAACGCGCAAGCGTTCTTTCCTATATCGACCACCGGCTGTCTTTTCACACGAAGTCTGTCTTTTTCACGGCTGAAACTTTCACCGACACGGTCGCATGATTTCAGAATTTTTAGCATATACATGTACACATGTATGGGTTGACGTACGTTTCATCCGTGTACTTTATATGTATATGTCTCCCTCGCTGGACAAAGTACACAATGATGAGAGCGCGTTATTACGTTTCAGTAGAAATGAATGACGGTCAGACACATGGGAAATGCGTGGATGTTCCAATAAATATTAGTTAAAGGAGTTTAACTAACTCTTTATCTCTTTCAAGCGCTGTCTGCGGAGAAAAATGGAGAATCAGTTAAATCTTTGTTAAATTTAACTGATATTTATGGCCATGATCCCCTGTATCTACTACTACTATCTATGTCTGACTTGTAATGTTCGTTTCTACTGGAACGCGATACCACACTTTCTCTTTATCTTTATTCACGCATTTTGTTATAAAATATTGATTATTATTGAAACAATGGACTTAATTTTTGCACAATGATTTTATATGTATAAAAATTAGTAAATCTAGCAGGCAGAATATGCTTAAAGCACGTTCACAAAACGTAAAAAAATCTAGCTTCCGTACTTTGAAATGGCTTTTCGATGAATATCAGGCGAAAATTGACGGGTTTTATATTGGAATTCATTATATTTTTTTCTTATTACTTCGGATCGTTATTCGTTCATTGACAATGCCAATTTCCATTCTCTTTCTCCCTCTTCTCCTTCCCTTTTCCTGTTCTTTTTCTCACGTTGAATAAGAGAATGGTAGAATAAAGCCACCACTTTTTGCATTTGCCGATCATAAAAAGCGAGGTAATCGTTAAAGCAGTTTTAGTGTCTTTGTGGTTTTCACGAACACGTTTGGAATTCTATGCAAAATATCCAGAGTTGAATTAGAAATCAATGCAAATTTGACCCGGTCCTGAAAATAATCTTCTCTAGAAATAAAATGACCCATATTAGTTAGTTGCAGATCGTCCTATATTATTTTTATTATTTATTCTGCACATGTATTTTTACAATGTTTTATTTAGAAATGTAAAGTTTTAGCAATATGCAACATTCTGTCTCTTTAATTTGTGCGTGTACCTTAATTGTTTTATTTTATTAATTCCCCTGAAATGTTTTATTCATGCACGTGCAAAGAAATCAAATTACAGTCCGCTTCCAACCACGATTTGATTGAAAGTACAGGCTCGATGTTCTCCGCTGGTTAGCGTTTTCGAATTTCCTGCTGGAGAACAGCTAGGTTTCTGTTCCGTCTACTCTCATATATGTATACATGTAATCATCTTCATGTTACTTACCATATTATCTTACGACAGTATGGTATTTTCGCATTTCACAGATTCAATCATATTTTGAAGAATATCTGTCTTTTATAGTTGTACATGTGATAATGTCATTTTGTTTTGTAGACTTTTCATGCTCTTCCATTTTTTTATATTTTATTTAGAGAGATGAAAAATATTTTTGAGGTTTCTCGTTGAGTGATTAATTTTATGTGACGTAGTATATTATTATATATTGTTGTTTAATTAAGATTTAGATGAGTAATCAAATAGTCATATAAATTTTTTAAAATATGAAAATACTTCCATAATACCGTATTAAATCAGTTCATCTAAATTAATAATCATGATTAAAAGTAATAAGATTTAAAGAACCTGAAACTTTAAAACTTTAAGCTACAATAGCTATCTAGATTAAATTATCTTGGTAAAGCCCTTACTTTCTAAACTCTAATTTGATCTACAATACAAAATATAAAGAACATTTATTTAATCAAGAATAGTTCTAAATGTTAAAATTCTTGTACGAAATACGGTACATTGATTAAATGCCGAGATATATGTAACAGTGACATATTCTTTGAAAATGAAATATATATTCTCGTAACTGGCAATATGAAATGTAAGGAAATACGATATGTCGGCTCATATTGAACGTTAGAAAAATGTGCGCGTGTAATGTGGTACACAGAGTCATCGAAGGACTATCGATCTTCCGTCGGGTTGCGAAATAAATTTGGTATCAGTAAATGGTCCGTGATATTCTCATAGCGAAACGTGGCGTTGCGTATATTATCATATATGCACCACCGTATGCACGGCAATAGGAATATTTCACAGATCACGTTCCGGCGATGGAACGAATATCCGGAAGAGGGGAAAGAATTTCAGCCACTTGAGACACGAGTGTACTTCGGATCTTGTACACGAGGTACTTTGGATCACCACAACTTACCCACCGTATGCATTATGCACAAACATCCTGTTGTTGCACGTGTATACCAACTTGTTACGCTCAGTCTGGGTTTACATTTCATTGTATGCTTTGTACGAACAACTCTAATGGTCTATTACATCTCGCCAATTACACGCGCGAATTGGCGTTACATCATATCACTAGCGTGGCAGCGTTCGTTGATGTTTACAAGCCGTATATGCTCGCGTCGGTGTTGTACCCGAACGACTACACTCGAGCTTTTCCGTCGACAATGTGTGTAAATGGCCAATTATATTTCATAATTGTTGTTTTGTACAATTTCTATAAATTCACTGCACGAATCAATAATCATGAAATTTTATTTACCAAAGAAATTTTCTTGTAATAGTTGGACACACGACGGTATATTTTAAATGTATCTGTATGTGTACGTAGTAACCATTTATGAAGCTGTAATATTATTGTAGCAAAGGGAGTTTATTTTCATTATTTTCATTCTCGTTCGTTGTATCTGATCGACCCTTTGAGCTTACCACTTCTCTTATGGAGTCCTTCCTGCAACGACGTGAGCATAATCTATTTTAGTCTTTATTTACTCTTTATTATCGGACAGGTTGCGTGCCAATATATCGATAAATTGCTGTCGGCAAAATCGCTAAGTAATCTCTATTTCTGGTCAGGTTAGAACATATACGGAATTATCGGGAGGTTTGCCCTTTCAGGAACATACGGTACGAACGGTATAAACTTCATTGAGTCAGGTGACGGTACCGATATCTGTGGAAAATTGATTTGTCAATATTACTTTCTGATATGATTTTTCCGACTAAATCTATGTAATTTTTGACTCCTTGTGACAATCAGGACATACCACATTTTATCGAGAGATTAATATTTAACAAATTTAATAATGAGGACTATGCATACGAAGAGAGAATGTATCATCTAGTTCTATTTATTATTTTTGCTATGTAAAATCCGTGACTTAAGCTCCAACAAATCAACATTATATTTCATTCTCGATGAACGAAAAAGTAGAAATTGAAGAGGTTTATTTAAGAAAATTTTTTAAATATCATTTTGATGAAGATAATTGCTTATAATCTTGCATTTTCATGCAATATACTTGAAGATTAAGTACAAATAATAGTACTGAAAGAAATACGCGTTAATTTAAATTACATTTTTGTGTTAGTAATATAAATAAATAAATGAATAAATGTATTACAATGAAAAACATGCAACGATCATAAAAAAGTGCGGTATCGGAAAAAAGATGTAATGCTTCTATATCTTCGATGTCGTAAAAAACACGTGTCTGGAGCTTAATGCTGGTTTTTATCGGTGGGCTGTGGCCCTTATTCTCCTATAATATCTCTTATACTAGAGAGACAGACGATGACGACGGGAATTCCGCATGGAATCACACGGTGACTCTTCTCATATCTTCCGCGTTTTCAGCGTGAAGTCAATTTAATAGAAACGCTAAAGTAGATGAGAAGGTTGAAATATAGGAAAGTGTCGGCCTGTAGTAAAAATTCATTTTTCGGGGTGCCAACTTCACAGACCGTGTAGTAATCAGGCCGATTCAATTTTGAAGCGCACCGACACTCATACAATAGACGGCGCAGTTGATTGATTTTCACATACTGTATTTATTTGTTATTATTTATTAAAAATCCGTCGCGGTAGTTATTTCCAATTATTTTGCTACTAATATAATTAAAATGTGAAATAAATAAATAAGTAAATTTGATATGACAAACACAAGATGAAAATAATTATTTTCACTGTTATGCGCGCCGTAATGAGAAATCAGATTTTTCAGTGGGTCTAAAAATATATTGCGTGTAATCGTTCTTTTCCGCGGAAATAATCGTAAGACTAATTGGCCAAATAAGACGTTGCTTATAACACTTTAATATGGCTACTTGTCGATGTCGATGACAGTTCGCGTGTGCTGCGTTACGTGCGCACCAGTGCGTCACGTACGCAGTCACATACGAAATGATCGTTTCTGTTCAAGTGACACTGACGGTTCCAACAGCTAAACTGACCGCGCACGCTAATTATCCAATTATCCGATACTCGTCTGTAATCACTACGGGACGAGGATTGAGATGCAGTTCGAAGGTCTGCTCGATACGTCATATCGAAATGCCGATTTGCGATCGATAAATTACCGCAGGGTTATTCCCAAGCTTTCAAAACGCTCTTCTCGCGTTCTGGTATGCATCGTATCTGCTTTTAGCGGAGCGGTTTAGACATTGTGTGTTAGATAAGGTAGTTTGTTTATTTCGCCATTCGCGTTTACTTCGACATTTAAATATTCATTATTGTGGCGGTTAACTGGAAGGAATATTACGCTAAAACATCGCTCCGACCTTTCTGTGCACCTGCAATATAAAGGATTTAATTATCAAACGATAAAACGAGAAGCAGAATACAATATTCAGAGTCAATCGTTTTTGTAACAATGGGATAAAATGACTGGAATATATTCAGTGCGAGAGAAAAGAGACGAGAGAGACTTTGTGCTTGAAGTTTATATGAGATTCGAAACAAGAGTGTAAAACGGCAAAGTTTAGTTCATTAGTGACAATAGCAAAATTTATATATTTAACGTTTAGATATATTAAACTTAAGTTGATTACACTCGTGCGAATACGACAAAAAGGATAATTCAAATAAAAACAAAAATTAACACACGACGATCAATTCTGGTGTAATAATTTTAATTTTACATGTATAGATAATATTAATTAATTAAAATTTTCTAAAGATAAGATATTGCAAGATAACGCGGTTAATAATAATTTTTGCTGGACAGCGCGCTCAAGGACAAAAATTTAAGAGAGGGTAATAAAACCACGAGATATAGCTGTTATTCTTTACGGACAACAACAACGTGATTTATGGCATACAGTATTGCCTTGGGATCAATCCTGGATAAAGGGAAACGCTTTATGGAAAATATAAACGCGATATGTGACAATCGTTACATGTGAGAGTCAGTCAATTCCCCTTCGTAGAAATTTTTAACGTTACAATCTGTAGCTTATGCGCGCTGCAAGATAATGAAAGTAAATATTATATTTAGTACAATATTGAAAGGCGACGCTAATTAATTATTTGCGCAAATAGCGGACATAGCGGTTAGTTTCTTTCAATAAATTTACTGAAATCTGCGCCAATATTCAATAACTCGAATTGGTCATTTTCATTTTGAGATATTTTAATTAAATTACAATACATTTTATACCGAATACTAATTAGAATAATGAACTACGTTCTATACTTATATTTGTAATTTTGTTTAAAGAGCAGCATAACATACAATCGATTCGCAACTGAATGGCCTCGTTGAATCGCCTTTTCAAAAGAAACTCTGCGCATAAACACCTAAGACAAACACAACGTTTCATCTAGCAGGGAACCGATTTGCGAGTCGGCGACTCAAAAGTAATTAAACTTTCCTGCTTTGTGCTCGACGTTTATCGCGGATGAGTGTAATTGGTCCGTTAAAGCCTTCGCAAAGAAATTAACTCTGTCAGATTGTATATGTGTATATTTGCAGAAATCGAGGCAGAAATATATTTCTACATCGCTTATACATATGATCGACGAGAGCAAAAAAGGGAACTATATAAAATATGATTAAAAATACAATTGCCATAGAAGGGTTTATTATGACTTACGGCCGAAACGGAGAAAAATGATATAAAATTAAATATTTGTGTACCATGGACGTACCGTATGGTTTTGTATTTTAGTGGAAAAGATTACGTTTTCAAATATTTTGATTATTGTTATATTCACCGTCTTATATCGCTTATTTAATATTATAGCTATAAGATTTGAATTACAAATGTGTTCCAACACATTTATGTCGGTACGACGAACATAGAGTAAAACAGAAATTGGAGTTTGCGCGTAGTCGTATTTTATCGGTATTCCGCGTGGAGATCCTTCTTACTCCCCATCTTATCACGCGAAAGGGTAACTGTTATCGATTTATGATGACATAAGGTGTACCAAAGGTAGAAACGCCAATGGGAGCATCAGTGGTAATGCAACTCGACACTCGTGTATTGGTCGACTAAACGAAATCGGCGGAAAAAAAAAAGTATCATGCGTCGAGTAAGCACGACAAATAATAGATAGATATATCGGTAGATAAATAACTGGACAAAGATGTACATAGATAAATAAATAAATGGATAAATGGATAGACAAATAGATGGATAGATACGTAGAGAGAATATGTAGGGTGGTAGAAGAGACGCGCACATGCATCCGCGTGAACGATATCATACCCTTGGTGGCGCGATACGTGGGTGGGGTGGGTGCGGGTGACCTAATTTTTGCAAAACAGCCGGGGCTGCGGACCCACCGCCGGTCCGCGGAATACTAGTAGTGGCGCTGAGGGTAGTCGCGGTGGTAGTCGGTAGCATAGATGCCCGCCGCCCCTCCTCGGACATCGCACGGGTACTCGGAAAATCCGCCGCTTTTCCGGATGCTACGGCACTGTGCCGCGGCGTCGCCGCCGGAGAGAGAGAGAACCCTTTCGTCAGTTGGGTCTCGGCCGCCGTCAACGTCAATACGACGAAGGCGCACGAGAGCACATCGCCTCGGCTCCGGTTAACGCCGAGGCACACTCGACGTTCGTCGACGGACGAGAAACGCGCACCTGGCCATTTGCATCTCTCGCCACGCACCCCCCATTGTCTCTCCTCCCTGGTCTCTCTCTCTCTCTCTCTCTCTCTCTCTGTCTCTCTGTTTTTCATCGTTTCTCACGTACGCTTTATTTGTCTCGCTTTCTCTGTCTCCTTCCTCCTGTCTCTCTCTTTCTCTCTCTTTCTCTGTCTCTTTCTTTCTGCCTTCCTTTATGCACCCTAATACGCTCGTGATCCAATTTACCGGTGTATCGCGAGCGGTACTACGTTCATGTGCGTCGCGAGTGGCCCGATAGTGGATAATATGTAGCGGAGGACGCATCATCTCTCGGATGTGACAGGGAAGAAGCTAGATTCGCGTGCTCGATGCAGAGTGCAACCGGCGAGGATATGGCCGACGGTTGCTCCGTTTCTTTCGGCATAATCCTCACGGGAGTGCCCGCGAGTGCTGTCTCCGAGTGCGACGGCGGCGGACGTGCCGGTTGTGAATAATAGAAGAGAGAATGTTCCACGCTATTAGGTAGTATTGACGCTATTGGCGTTATGCTCACCGGGAGAGAGGTGGATGCTTTGTCGAGGCTCGTCGTATGTTTATCCGTCGCCGCTTGTGCAAATTTACGTGCCATTGTCGTAACAACAAAGCACACGAACACTATCGTAAATTTCTAATCAACTTCAATCAGACAATTCGATTTTTCTGCCTCTGTGACAATTGATCCAGAAAATTTTAACTCGGTGTTTTTTTTTTCTTTTTTGGTAAATCAGCACGATTGGAAATCAAACGAAATTTTATTACCCGTTTGCTTTTAGAGGGAAAACAAAAGCGCTAAGAATGTATGGGAGCTTTTCCTTTTTAGCGCGGCTTGCTGTGTGCGAATGTTGCAAGCGTGGCGAATGTTTGCAGTTTATCTGGTAAAAGAATTCGATGATCTTTTATTTATACAAGAGAACACACGTTGCACACGCCTTTTTCGCAACATAAATTCCTATGCGCACTACTATTTCATGGACTTTTACTTAAAATTACGAACAATTAAACGTTTTTTTTTTGGTGTGTCTGTGATAAATGGCGAGAGAACGTGCTGCGATATTCGACTTTTTGCTGAACGATTAGGCGAGATCGAATCAAAGTAATGAACTGATTTATCGGTCGTTTGATTTCAAAGGAAGTACAAAAGGATGAGAGAAAACGAGATTCTTAATTTCTTTTGGATCTTCTGTTGTAACAGAGTGATAAACTTTATCATTATATATCTCGACAATTTTAAAGACAATTTCTCGTTTTTTTAAATTGCGTAAGTGATATTTTCTGGTTATTATGACGTTTTTAGACCAATATCCTTTTTTTAAAAAATGATGAATAGCATATCTTTTTGCTATTAAATTTCATTTTCTTTAATTCGCGCAATGACAAAAGCAAGCATTGAATGGGAAAAGAAAATTGCGTGACAGAAATGATTTCGTTTCTTATGCCATGCATGAGATTTTGTTTAGGACGCCCTTGTGAAAGTATTGAAATATTTATCCGAGAGATCGATTACTTTAATGGACGCTGGTAACCTTGTTAGTGGAACTGAATCCTTGGACGACGAACTTTTTAATTTTGTTAAAGAAAAACGCTCGCGGCGACAATTTTGCGATACGCTCACCAGAAAAGGCGTTGTAGCTTCCAATTCTGAAAAGTCAGATAAATGGGCTCTCGTATTCTTTTTTACAATAATTTTCCATACACGCCCTGGGTTTTGCACAAAAGTTTAATGGTTCGCGTCTGCATCATCGAGACTTTAAAATAATAAACAAACTAATTCTGCAAACATCGTTCTGTTTTCTTTTCAAACACAGTGAATGCGGGATTATTATCGCTTTGTTCTTATTTCGAGAGCATATTTTGCACATTTTTAGGTAAATCTGAATCTCTGAGCGACGTGTATCCCTTGTTTAATAAAAAAAAATGCTTTTGCATGAATATTTAGATTGACTAGATAAAAGAATTCGGAGAGGATGGCGGGAATATTAATTCGATGTTTAATTTTAATTATTAAAACGCACAAGATATTATCTTAATGAAACCGTTATAATAAACTGACAGACCATTTCCATCCAGATTTGCAATTATAAACTCGATTTTCCAATCGATTTTTCTATCTAGTAACTCGTGTCGACTTGAATGCACGATAGACAAGTTTTCCCACGTTTTATCACTTCAAACTTTTCGCTAAAGCGCCGGAAACGCATTTAAGTTGTTTTCGCGGGACCATTATTTTTCCGTCCGCTGAAACACATGCAGTATGATAACGTCGCGAGTAGGTGAATTATTTCTAACTGTAGAACGCGCTTTTATTCACAAATTATTATTTAAAACTTTTAACCGACTGCAATAATAAAGGATGAAATATGGATATATGTACTCGCGCGATGTATTTTTAATTGTAATTTTTAGATATTTAAGCAAAGTGCCCAGACATCTAAATTGTTAATTGTTCTGTTAAATATTAATTCTATCATTACAAATGCTTTACACAGATTTGCGTAAGAGATCCATATTGTTCATCTAACATTTTTATGATCAAGTAGTTGCGTCTTTTTTTAGTTGCGTTTTTTTTTCTCTCTACTTTCGCCTGTCGCTCTTTCTCTTTCTATTAAATTTCGTTCACCCATCATCCCTAGAGTGTTCTTCGTCGCCTGTCTGCGAAACAAAAGTACCGCTTTCCCGCGCATCCGTGTGTGCATTCTGTACTTCCGCGGTGAGATTTGCGACTCGATTGTCTGCGAAATTGAATATTCTTCTCGCTCCAGTAGCGTACGTGGAAGGGATGTCTCACAATAAAAGATTCTTATCCGCTAAACGAGCGCTTATGAATATGATATGTAGTTCAGAAGTTCCGTGAATTGAAATTATAATTTATGTAACTAAAATCGATACAGATATTACAAACATAATTTATTAACATGATCTCTCTGTGATACCAACGGAAATTGTTAATGCATATAGATCAATATTTAAAATCATCGATTTA
Source organism: Tetramorium simillimum (assembly GCA_011636635.1). Lineage (NCBI taxonomy): Eukaryota > Metazoa > Arthropoda > Insecta > Hymenoptera > Formicidae > Tetramorium > Tetramorium simillimum. The sequence goes on along the minus strand of VBVQ01000131.1, from coordinate 8,752 downwards.
TTACTCCCGCGGTAATCCGCAACGTTGACAAACTTCTATCGAGTTCTAATTTTTGCGCGAGACAGCTATTGTTGCTTATTCTTTTGTATAAGCTAAATATAGAATGCGCCAGTATCGACAGGTTGCAAATGAAACGGTTGCAAATGAAACAAACGTTCATTCGATCGCATTCGTCAAGTCTGTACTGCGGATGCAGCGCGAGATGATAGAGTCGGCGGGATCTCACGAGCACCTGTTGTAAAACTGCGATATGCGTGCATTCTCCGTTGCGCAAGTTTCACCGTTCCAGAATCCGGCCAAGTTTTATACGCATATTCAGAGGTTTTATTCTCCTCTCTGGAAATCTTCGAAAGGAATTTGCGTCAATCCGTGTGCTTTCGAGTGGCAATATCTCTTGCATAATCTTGTTTTGTTGTCTCGTGACTCGAAATCGTTAAATTTTCGTGTGAATAGAAGAGGAAATAGATTCTTTCCATCATACGGAACAGTCAGACACGCGGCATGATATTTACCGATCCATATACTTCAACAACATGACTTATTTGTGCATGACATCGCATAAATTACAAATTCCTTTCGTTCTTCCTGTTAAGCTACTTTTGTAAGCTATGATTTGCTATTATTTAACATTCTGCCGGTATTAAAAGAATTGCATTGAAAGAATACAATTGAATCAAGTAGAATTATTTTAGTTATTGTAAATTATTGTTGAGGAATCTATTAATACGCGCATATGTATAGGCATAAGCATTGAAATGATTCTTTGTTAAAAGTTACAACAATGGCACACAATAGCTTCAGAAAGTGATTAGGCTGAAGCGAATTTCAAAGAAAGGATAAACATTCAATAGTGTTCCAAAAGCATTCAGATTGCACTAATTTTTGCCATTAATACGCCTATACGCGTTACGATTATGTACATTGCCACATATTGAAACACGTGTCGTTAGATTAAATTTCTATGTATGGACTTGTTGAAAATTAGGTATTTCAACCAAATATCATCATGATATTTGCAAAGCTACGTTAAAGGAAAGTTCTACCATTTATCACTACTTTATTGATAGTCCAAGCTTGATATCATTTATACTTGAGTTTTGAAAACATTTTTAAAACGCTATGGACTGTCGTTTCTCATATTCATCCGACTTTCATCGTCAAGCGGAAATGTCACCGAGAAATTCGATAATAGCAACGAATGTATCAGCGATGCAGCCTGTACACGAAAGAAATACCGTTGGCTGTCGACAGATAAATGTCAATTTAAAGCCTGGGAACAAGACAAGGAACAAGGACAGTCTTGACACCGATGCAGCTTCGGCAGAATGTATCTTCGGCCGAAACGAACGTCACGCAACACCATATATATTAGTTTCATTCGAGTGCTGTGTCGAGGCGCGATTATTTTTGAAATAATAAGGTTAACGAGAAATTACACTCAATTTACAGTTTCGAGTAATCATGTGATTATTTGGCCAATTTAACAATTAATGTGGTGATGAAACTATTTTTCCGTATTTAAGAAATAGTATAGTTTGTATATACATAATATTTTTAATCGTGATTTTTGAATATCTTTTTTTATTAAATTTGAATAACGTTTGATCGTGAATTGGAGAATATTACTTTCGTAAAAGTTTGATAATTTAAACGTGCGTATGATATGACATTAAATGAAAAAAAGTATAAATATTTATTTGAAAAATTAATCCGATTAAGTTTGAAAGGTTGATTTTAAAAATATTCGCAATATCGACACTTTTGTTACTGTACAATCCGCGCGCATACTATTAATAATCCGTATATTGATTTACCTGAATCTATTCATAAACGTTGATAACCTATCACACCATGCATATAGTTTGCCCCAATTAGGTATCATTTGCGATCATTTACCCATTATTGAAGAACTCTCTTTATTCCCCTCTCTAAATCATGGTTCTCGTAATTAGTCATCTTAAATTATGTTGTAATCCTGTTGTTTCATATACTATTGAATATATTTCAGTGGGGAAATTTAGATTATCATCGATTATCTTTGATTATCAATAAATATTAAAAACTTTTTCATTCAATCAAGCTTGTTAATTAGAAAAAATTTTTTGAATTTTAGAAAATATTTAACAAAATTATAGTTTTTGCTATATATATTTTTTTACATAACTTTATATATAGTTATAAAAGATAAAAAAGTAAAAAGGTGCAAATTTAACAGACAATACATGTGTGATCTTGCATTGCATGAAGTGTTAACAAAGCGATTACACATATTCAAGATGCCAATGGTGCCGATCGATGATCTCCATAGGTGAACTTGGGCATAATCGCAACGTTCCGTGCATGCGCATTGTCACGTTTCATAATCGACAACAATAGATGCATTCGTAATGCATTGAAGTTATAGAAACGAGTGTAAAGTAAAAAACAACGTGTAATAGAAGACATTTGTTCGCGCATTGTTTTATTCTTTCCATTAGTACTGTAAGATATTACCGTCGTTTCTTAATGAAACAACATTTTCACAATTCCTTCTTTGAAAGGTTTAGTAAACATATTTAATCTCTTCCCACGCAACTTTCATGGTTATTCTGCATTATTTATATTATATAGATTAGATCGATAGTCGGAAATGCTGAATCTGTATGTTTATTCACGTTATTTATTTCTTTTTTTGTTACGATTTTTTATGTCAATATTTTGTTTGAGAATTTGATTCCTACTGGATTAAAAAAACATAGAAATCGAACCCTGTATATTTATATACTTGTCATACATGTAATGGATTTGAGAAACCATGCAGTTGTAGTTTCTTTAAAACTTATTAACGGAAGCTGTGTTGCTGTATTACATTTTATACGTAGTACTTTCGTAATTTCGATTCATATTATGTTTTATTTAAATTTCATAAAATTTCGCATTCTATCGTAATTTATATAGGTTTACATCCGAGTTTATATCAGTAACGTAATATTTGTTGTGGACGTCATGTACACATTGCATATAATGCGATTAATTATGCGTTTTCAAAATATCTATTGCAACGAATATTACGTGTCGATATGCGGGAAAATATTTATCAGCATATCTTTCATGAAAAGCAACGAATTTTGCAATATTATTTATGAAACGCTACAAATTTGTTACAATCCAGCAATCTTAAATCTTAATTTCAAATTTCAAGTTTGTCTGCTTTCCAGGCAATTTTGCGACTTAATGGTTTGGCAAAAATTCTAGATTGCAGGAAAATTAAAATCCCTGACTCGGCGGGGGTTATGATTCCGTTGTGCTTGATTACAGTAGTCGCCAAACTCCTTTAGTTTTTTCTTGCTGAGAAACCGGTAGAAAACTGTCTCAAATTTTGTACGCGCTAAACTTTCTTAACGAACTGTGATAATAAAATTATAATAGAAAAGAGAAGTAAAAAAAAGATTAAGAATTATTTCTATTATTTTTTATGATTACACATTTCTATCTTATTCATATTAATGGCAATATATATGCAATATATATAAATAATTTGAATGCAATTAAATAAGGCGAGATCTTTATAATTTATTTTAATTTAATAAAGTACAAGAAATGTTTTGCAAACTCGTGTTTCAGATTAAATTAATTTAACGAAGCGTTAAACCACGATCCCAATCCTGGTCATTCGGTGAAATTGCAATTGTTTTGCAACTTTTGTTTATACCACTGATTACTAATTATTTTGTAATTTAGACGAGTAGTTCACCATTTAGTCGGCGTCAGCTATTTCCACATTACCCCTGCTGATTTAGCTGCACGGCTGTAGCGATATAATCTCAAGAGAAAAATGTAATTTACAATCTCTGAAGACGCTTCTATTCCCGGTATTCCACGGTTAAATTTTCATTATCAATCATCGACGTACCGTATCGTTATTGGTCTCTCCCTTAATTTTTCAAATTTTCTTTCTCTTTTTCCCCTTCGCTTTCCAGTTACATTATAGATTTATGTAATACATTTTTATTATCACAGTATAGAATTTTTCTGCATTTTAATAATAGCCGATATTTTTACGAAAGACTTTATCGAATGTTTCAGTGGTAATATATTTTCGCTTTAACAATGGTGAAATGGAATACATCAATTTATTATAAGGTACCCACGAACTTTCGTTTACGTCCTGCAATACCAATATGTGACTGTGTTCGATTCACTGATTAAGCATCAAATTATGTTGCAGTAGCTGGCAGCTACAGTTTCTGGGATATTCCGCATGGTTATAATTACTGACCCTTAAATTACTAATGTCCTTCATTCGTCGTGTTCACTATGTATGCAATGTATTCCATTTGAACCTCTCCTGTTCGATACTAATCCTTCTACAATCGTTCTACAAAACCCATTTCGCTAAAGTGTAACTCTGTAACCTATAGAGGATTTATAGCTGAAAGAAAATGTACAACGACATTAAAAACGCATTCCCCGTAGCGGATCGATCTCGTCTATTTAGCTTTATGCGTGTGAAATAAAAGTCAGTGTAAATCACAGACTGATATTATTCTTTGACGCTTTTTTAATGCTCGTTTCGTGTCGAAAGTTCAAACTCGATGATTTAATAATCGCTAACGAAGGCATATGCGTTCAATAAGTAGAATAAATTAAAGATTTCGAAGGGAATATTAGTTTTTATGGCGCACGTAATGAACGTATTGAAATAAAAATTGCACGAAGTTCGCATTTGTTGTGTCAAAATAATCTCGTGAATCTTCTTATCGCGTACCCAACTGCTACTATAAAACGTAAATATCATATGCCAGCGACTAAAAATAATGTCGTCGTAAAAACGCGCTTGCCGTTCATTGATTTATTAACTTTATTATTAAATCGAACGTATTTCTCGTATTATAAAACCGTAGATTCGCTCCTATCCGAGAAACGCGATCGGGTTATGCGTTGCGTGCTTGTCTTTTCGTTTTGCATAGCCTTCAGAGTCTTGTAGCCTTAACCTTTGCATTTAATTTACGACCTAGCGCTTCCTGCGCCAAAGAAAACCCTTGCTAAAGTACCATTATTGAGATTAAATGCACGCGCGCGATACAGCCTCTTAATTACAACGATTTGATCCTCTGATTGTACGTGGCGGACTATCTTAAGATAAAATGGCGCAATGAAGAAACGCAAAGTAAGACTGTGACGCTCTAATACGTGTATTTAAGCACTTTACTTAAATGACACATAACGTAACCGAAAAATGAACATCTCGATACGATTATTATCAATATGTGGCATTGTACACGTCGATATTGTTACAATACGTATAACTTCTTGCTTTTGCATGTATCTCTCTTCTCGGTTGTATTGAAATAACTGTTATACTACGAAGCTAGAGCATTTTTTTTTAGTACATCGTGAATCTTACACGAAATTTTACAGAACGTCGGTCCAATATCTCTAATTATTCTACGAGACTTACCCGAGCGCAACCTTCTCAACGGTCGACAATCAATTTCGTGTTCTGCTCTGGATTCTGTATCGTCGTCGTCATCAAGAGCCTCATCCATCGTTAGTGGAAATTACGTGATACGTCAAACGCATCCGTATGAACTCCATTTCTAGAGTAAACAGATATTTTTTAAAAAACGGAACGTATTTCAGTGTAAGTGTAAATCCACGAGTGAGTGCGTGTAATCGTGGGTCGAGTAATGAGTTATTTGAACGAGAGTGCAAATCGAAAGCTCATTCGTGTCAGCCGCTCGTAATACACGATTAAGCGCAAATAACGACAATAGTAGAATTCGTTCGTGTTCTCGAGCGATCCTTTTTTGCATAATTTTGACTTGTAACCCGAACACGTCGTGCCAAAATGGGGGGAAATCCGTGTATAGAAGTGCGTTCGATCCGACGCTTGCGTGTTGTGGAAAATTGCGCGTATTCTCTGATTATAGACTGAAATTGCTACGATCTTTCGCAATGTTAATTTCGCGTGTTATTAGTTGCCCTCGTTGCGGATAAAAGTGGTTTAACAGGGATTATTGAAATTCACCGTTCACAGTTAACTGGAAGCAATGTAGTAGCGAAAAAATTTGGGGCAGATGTGACATATCTTAAATAAAACTGTTATAATTAATTTTGTAATAATTAAACGTTCACTGTGCGGAAAGAATCGATTAAAAATTCTTCTAATTGACCTCGATTTGCCATCTCAGCGCTATTTTCTACAGCATGATAACATATATTCAATATACTAGAGGAAACTGTGACGAGAAGCAAGAAGCTGAAATAAAAATATGAGAAAGCGAAGCGTCAGCATGCAGAATCGTTGGTAACATAGTTTTATACGTCACTACGGCAATCGATAATAACACAATAGATTCAACAAGTAATAATATGTAGATTCTATAATCCATGAAAACAAGTGACTTGACGATGTGGCATCCTGAGCAAATAGTAAGCACCGTCGCCGGTAAACTGTACTACAAACAGGAAGGCGTAAAAGGATGCATAGGTATATCTAGCTTAGTCGCGGTTTGTTGTCTTAAAGTTTCCTAAACCGCGTACTGAGTATCCTGGTAAACACGAAATAAATTAAGAGCGACGAGCGGGCTTGTCGACGGCAACGACGAAATTCCACATGTTCAGTTTACTTCATAACAGCTGGTTACTGCGGGACGTGAATAGTTGGGTGGAAGTGCGCGAATGTGGCGAGGACGGAAAAATAAAATGGACGTGGAGACTCGAGTGCAAGTTCATTTTCAACTTCTTGCGCTGGGAAAATAACGTACAGAGGGATGCCGCGCCTTAACAACATTTTATGGTATTCAGGGCGATTCAGTGTAAGTGTCGACTAAAGGAGATACTAGAGCTCTCGTGGCTAATAAACGGAATCTTTGTAAGAGGCGAGATAATGCTGACAGGATTCAAGGATAGGTCACATGAGCGTAAATCGAAAATGTCAAGAGAACAGCCACGAAGTTTTCGACTTGTAAGATAAACGCGAGGATTTAAAGAGAGATATTTTCCATTAAATATTTCCTAGAATAAGGAAATTATCGGTGGTTATTTCACTTTGGGCGATGTTGGGAATTTTGCTTTTATTTAAAAACAGATGGAAAAGCTGCAGACAGAGTTAATCATGTGGGCAAAAGGACAGGGGAAAGACTGACACGAAAGACGATGTAACATCAAAGGAACCCTTGAGACAAAGGGTAACTTGCTCCACTAATCGTTTCATTAGTATATGTTACTGCTATGAGATGATGTTGTATAATGAACTCTGCAAAAAGATTAACGCCGAGAGTAAGAATACGATTTAGAAACCGGAGTATTCATTGAAAAGCGAAAGATTGAGGTACTTCAATATTTGAGTGTACCCAGTATGCCCATAATTGATTTATCGATAATGCATATATATCATACCGATATAAAGGACAAGAAATCGAGTGTTTTAAAAAGAAGATATTGGGATTTTGAAAGTAATGATGGACGATTTTTGAGGCTTCATCTCCTTAATTTTCCGAGATAACAAAGTGCGACGGGGAATTTATCATGGTATTTAAGAGGCAAATCTATGTATCAAGACGACCTAAGAATGATGGCGAGCGTGGCTTGAATACGAATCACTAATTTCATGTGGTACCGTGCTAAATGTGTCACGATGGCAATTTTACTGGCTGCTCGATATTCAGTTGATCCATCGTTTGATGTTCATCGTGTGAGCATATTCAGATGTGAGAGACAATTTTCCGATGACCGTTGAATTAAAACGTTCCAGTGCAGGAAATAAAAATAATTAAAAGAAGATAAGACTAATGTTGAATACATTTTTAATGTTAAAATTCTATATTGAAAGATTTTACAATGATAGCGAGAGAGAAACACATGCTTCCTTATTTCTGTTACTTTTAACAAAGATAATCTAGAGAAAAGAGATATATTTGGAGTTTTGAAAGCCATGTTATTCAAACATTGCAGATTACAGTGTTACGAAACATATCCCAGCAATATAAGTAAAGCCAGCAAGGATAACTTTTACTGAGATGAGATACATCGCTAATTTGTTTATAATAAAAAACGAAAGCCTTGCAAGAGGACAATCTTTTCTGCGTATATAAATTATTTAAATTATTGCCGTAGGAAATTTGCATAGCTTACGAGAGTGACTTGAGAGAGAAAAAAATGTGTGAAATTTGCACAGTACACAGTACAGACGAAGCCCTAAAGAAATAAAAAAATCATGCAGCTCGCGAGACGTTACGTCGTCGAGTGTAAAGTACGAGGCAAAGGAACGGTTGAATTTCTTGGGAAAATGAAATCAACAATTTGAGTTCCGCGATACGACCGCTCGTCGCTCATTTATACGGATGCTAAGCATTTCCAGAGTACTTCAGGCAACAAAATCGTGCTAGAAAAACTCCGGGAGACGACGGATATCCAGCCGGTCTTCATTGGAGCGAGGGACATCCACGTCTGCGCTCATGCCAAAACCGTATTTCGTCGTCTCGAGCAGGGACTCGAAGAGTCAACAAAGAAAATAGCCTCGAGTATCTTCGTATATATCGCGATACTCGACACACCAGCGACTCAACTCAACTCGCTCGAATCTGGGGACGGCTAATCCCCAGCGAGCACGTCGATCAGCATCGCGGACGGTGCCTCTGGTGGGGCTTGGAACGGAACACCCTGGCTGCAGCTGGCCTCCCTGGATGTTTTGACATTGAGTGCGCTAGGGTGCCGAGGTGGGGGGCGCGTGGTCTTGCTGCCTGCCGTGCGCCGGCGGCGGCGGGGG
>VBVQ01000130.1:0-88630 GCA_011636635.1 Tetramorium simillimum | reverse complement strand
ATTATAAAATTGTATTATTCTCCTAATAATTAATAATTATATTTTAATAATTTATTTGGAAAAAAATGAAACCTATTTAATCTGAATTAGACTCTACTTTCAAGCAACTTTTTTTAAACTCAATTTTTCTTTTTTATATTTGCCATTCTTTTATTTTTTTAATACATATCACTTTTCTAATTTCTTTTTTATATAAAAAAAATATGTTTGTTAAAAAAATCCACGTTTTTCTAAAGACAATTAATAAAATAATATTGTGTTATATTACAGTGAATCCATTGTTATCCCTCCGTCGTTATGTTGCAAGTAATCAATTCGATCAACTGGCGAGAACACGACGCGTTGCACATGCATACTATATGGCGGGCAAGCAATATGCATGCAAATGTCAGGGACACGCGAGCAATTAGTATGCACATTCTACTAAAAAATATTCCTTTTCGTTTTTTCATTTATATTTTTTAGTAACAGATAAATTTTATTTTTTCCTTTTCTTCCTCGCTCTAAAATCTGTACAACAAACTATCCCCTTCTGGATGCATAAAGCGTGAGAAACGCTGAATAATAAAATAATTACAGTAATTAGAGTAAAAATTTTGTACTACGCTATTATTTCAATTACATTTTTTGCAATCGAAATACCTATGTATGAAAGAGGAAACAGTAAACTGTGAAGAAAAACACGTAGAAGGCTGCGATAACGCGAAATTTCGTGCACGAAAGAGTTCTCCTTCGCTTTTCTCTGTTTTTTTCTTGTAATAGCAATTTCGCGAATGTCGACCCGTTTCGTGTGAATAATCAAATCGATATACAAGTCATGGCACTGGGGAATATTGATCAAAGCGGCCGCTTGGCCGCTGACAGTATGCGTCCGTAGCGATTGCGGTAGTTATGTGCGGAGGAACGCTCGTTGCACGAGCGTCGCGCACTCGGAATTCAGTGAAGCTGGGCTTTCTTCTGCTGCTCTTCTCGATCGCGCATTTATCGTTGTTGCGACACGCCGATGCCAGGATACTCCAGGGCGACTTGATAACACATGAAGTAATTACCTGGATGGAATCGATTTTATGTAACATAAAATGAAATTGCGAGTTGTTTCAGTAGAGTTTCGATCCATGGCTCTGCGCAGCTCTTGCATGATCAATATTATTGCGCGACGTGTACGAGCAAACCCGAGTTTCCACCTGCTGTTAATGAAAACCAATTGAGTGGATTTTTAATAAATAAGTGCGATTTTAAATGTAGTATAGAAACTTTAAATATAATAATACACATATATTAAATTAAAAATTAATATTATAAATTGGGTGAAATTAATATTAAAATAATAAATAAAGATACAATTTTCTTTTTCCAAAATTACTCAACTATTAGTTTAACAATTTAATAATTTAATATTTTAACAATCCACAAATCGGAGAGATAAAGATTTTTAATATAATTTATTAATATTAAAAGTATCTTCACAAATGCAGTGAAAATAAGCGTGGAGAAAATATTTTTATATTGCATGTGTCTTTGCAATTGATATTATTACGCATATTTTTACAATTAATATGCTTTAGCAGATAAACAATAATACTGATCGATGCAAAAGTCGTTATCATCTTCAGTAAAGGTCTAATGACTCATAACATCGCTCGAGAAATAATAAAGAATCGATATGACAAATACCTGAAATCGCAATTTTTCAGAACTGGGCATTTCTCGCAAGATTCTGTTTTTTAACAGAGAGCGGTACTTTTCGGTACCACTTTCAATTAGGAGGTGAAGAACATAATCTGAATGTTCTGCTATACTACGATGGAGCACACCAATGGCCCAGTGTCTATCCTTCCAATAAGACATGTGAGGAGAAAGAAAGTATTCTCAACATCGACTACGGTCAAATAATACCATTGAATACGTCGACGCGCTTTGCATCGGGATGCGTGAAGGATGACGACGGTATAGTCCGATGCGACAGTCAGAGGAGATTCATCTCGGCCCGGCCGAGATGGTGGTGGATAGTTTTAGCCGACTGCTCTTCCACGAAAGGCCTAAACGTTACGTATTGGATATCGCTGACTAACGCGTCGCCCGGCTCATTCTGGAAGGAACACTTCTCTGCGGATGAATTCTGTAAGTAATTTGACTTTCACAACAATTGGCGAGTCTCGGAGTGGCATATCTTAATTGCGTTCATTTCCGGTTTTAGATATACTGCCGCTGCTGATACCGACCGTCTGTTTGTACATGATATTCATCGTCCTCAGTTTCTACGTAGCGCTGCAACTGCGCTCCAGGAGGCTGCTGCATATATCCTACAAATTGTTTGTTGCCTCCTTGCTGTGTCAATTACTGGGGGTGTCATGCGAGATTTACAGTTATGTTAATCTTGGTCTGAGAGGAGAGCCAGCAATGAACTCTTATCTGTTGGGCCAGATCTTGGAAGGCTGTTCCGACACCCTGTATACAGTTCTCATGCTGCTCCTCGCTCTCGGTTACACGGTTACCAAAAGTGTCCTTACATCGTCGCAAATCCGATGGCTTGGACTATTTGTCGGTTGTACTGGCATTTGTCAAATGTCGCTATACATATATCAGTCTCAGGTATTCGATCCAGGATTGGTGTTATACATTTACGAGTCGCCACCGGGCTATAATTTAATAGCGTTGAAATTGCTCGCCTGGTTCGTGTTTGTCACTCGTTGCTTCAAGACCATTAGAAAATTGCATACAAAGCTTCATTTCTACGCTTCGCTACTTTTCTTGGGATCAATATGGTTTCTCTTTCATCCAATAACGGTACGCATACATACTAAAAATCTTTTTGTTTAAGATTATTTTTAATTACATTTATATCCTACATGGTAAATATTCTGTAAAAATAAAGCATCTTTTTTTTATTTCTATAGGTATTGATTAATACTGCATTCGTAGATAAATGGGTGAGAGAGAGCATGGCCAAAGGAAGCTCTCTTTTCATTGTCTTCTTGGGTCACGTAATGTTTTTATATATAACTCGCCCATCTGTGAATAATAAACGTTTTCCATTTCACATCAGAACATTCCAAGTCGTGCCTATAGGTGGTCACGGGCAGGATCACGGCTACGAGCCTGGTCCTCGAACTGCAGTTACCGCATTTACTATCTCACGAACACCAGCTTACTTTAGTCAATCACGATACGAGTAGATAGAAAATAAAAAATAGCAAATAGAGACGTGCAACCACTGGTGGAGTGCACTATTATTAAAGCGCTTATTCGAGAAAAGCAATGGATGATTACTGAAAAAAAATTTTATATCAGTATATTTTTTTACTATACGTGGTGCAATGCAAGAAATGTGCACATTTTTGCATTGTACCTATCGAGATGGAGATCAATTTATAGTAGAATAATGTTAATGATAATACTGAATTGCTATTGACAATTTGTATATAAATAGTTTCGAATATATACGATTTTTCTCTTATCTTGTCACAAAGATATTTATAATAAAGTGCATAATGCAATTTCATTCTTGTCTTTTATTTTGATAGATTTATCCTATTTTCCTTGAGGAAGATAGGATTTGCAAATTCTTTTAAGTACATATTTTGTTATTAATTTTCACTTTCATATTTTCTTATATACATACTGTACCAACAAATCTAAAAGCAGTAGATTGTCTAGATTGAAAAAATTGCAATAATTATTTACACGATAATTCGTATTGTATTCAGGTCCCATTGTACATTCTAAAACTATTATTGCTATTTATCAATCACAAGAACCATCTAGCCAACCATCCCTCCACCTCTGATTCACTAGTTTACAATCAAATTGTGGTTTCCCGAGTTTCTTGTTGACTTCGTTATGGATTTTGCACAGCCACTGACTCAATTTTTCCTGCGACTCGGTCTCTGGTGGCAAAACTTTCAATTGTTCTTGCAGGTCCTCCGCACATATGTTGCAAGGATAAAATTTAGAAAACGTGTGAAAAAAGCTGTTCATGTCAGCTTTTTGTTTCTCGCTTGGTTTGTCAGGATAGTACGCCGTCATGGTGTGCAAAAAGGACCAAGTCTTCGAACCCAGCTCATCCTTGTCTAAAGGACAACTGTCTCGAGTACTATTGTTCTTGGCAATTGGCGATTGATCCTGTTTCCTCTGTACTCCCTGATATAAAACATAATTAATAAAATTATATCTAATGATATAATGAATGTAATCTAATGATGTAATGATGCAATAAATTTTCTATAAAATAATAAAAAGCAACAAAAATCGTCGCATAGGAAATAATGACGAAATCTGATGAAATAAGACCTGATATTTGAGCAACAGCGACGTAACTTATGATAATCATCAATGAATTTGTCAATTAATCGCCGGCTCACCTTCTCCGAGTCATAGACTTCCTTCTGGCGTTTCGCCCACGTTCGGAAATCCATGCAGGCGCGACACGGCTTCTCGTACGACATTCTCTCTCGCGTTCGTTTCGTCAAGATCCTCAAGTGTCACCGCGAACAGATTAACGTAGCTCTCACGTGCGACATAACCCCTCTTTCCGCTCGCGAGACAAAGGTTCCAACGTTCGCGGGAATCTTATCCTTCCGTTCGCGCGTTTAAATCACCCATTATGTAATAGAAATGAAATGAACTTGCGACAATCAAAGGCATGTCTTCATAATACTGGAATTTTTGTACAACTGCCGCTCTCGCAGCGGACGAGCCACTCCATAACGTAATCTAACCTGACCTAACCTATGGCTGGCTGGAGCACGCGAGTCGCCATATACCGGGTGGCGCATGAAAATGTTACGTCAATAGTAATTTCTATTGGTGTCGAAGGTTCAACGAATGCGGGGTGTTATATGTGAGATTTTATTTATTATTTCGTAAATTGTATCCTTAATTAATAAAAAAAACAGTATTAATTGTTTTTACGAGCAACAAATCTCTTGTTATTTGGCGTTGAGCTCGATTAAATTCTCACGCGTCACATTGTATGTTTCTCGCGCAATTTCTGAGAAGTTACGAGAGCATCGTTCCAGCGGATTAACGCATAACCGGCACGTTTTAGGAAAAAAAAGAACAGTGAAAGAATTGGCCTATGCGAATGAGTACACTCCGACAATATTTTCTTGTGATGTGCAAGCGCTGCCATAAACATTTGAGATCACTTTATATGCTTTAATCGTAGAGGGTGAGTGTCCATAACCTTAACAAAACACAAGCTTGGACCACGTGAATTGATCTGACTTGAGGTAGACAAGTTGATTACTAATTCCCAGAGTTATTGTCAGACCGAAGGATCGCTTAAATCTTCAGTGCATTCTAAAAATATATATCTTTTTTTAGGAAGTAAATATATATATATATATATAAAGAGGACATACCCGAAGAAAAAAAATGTCAGGAACGTTTCTAGTGCTTTCTGGACAAAGATCAACATACAGCTGGTACATAACAATGTTATTCTGTTAAAATATCACATATTCCTCGATCTTAATTGTACGATGTTAATTTATCATTAATTAGCGATTGCTAAAATAGATTTAGTTTCATTTGTGTAATGGTGTTAACGAGGCATGTGAATTAAAATTTTTAAAAATAGGATTTATGGTATTATAATTTATAATATATAATAATATTATAATTTATAATTCAAATCATAAAGAATGCTTAATAATTCACTTTATAGATATATTATATATAAGAATAAATTTTGTTATAGGTTACAACAGTGCCGCGTGGCATATTCATATAAAAATGTGATTAAAGACTTGCGTATATATAATGCAGCACACTACTGTGTTTCTGTGAAAGACAAAACTAAATATGTATCTCAGGTATTTAAAAGCGTTAATTTTAAAAGCGTTACAAGTAATTTGAAAATAATCTTTCTGAATAAGAATCTATTTTATCATTTTAATATATAGGTAAAGGATTTTGAATATAAGAATATGGGAACTAAAAATTTACATGAAAACATTAAACTGGAAAAATTAACAGAAGTAAGTAGTTTATAATGAATCATATGTAAATATTACAAGTAAATCAGAATAAAATTTTGATTAAAGACAAAAAATTTTAACAGCAAAGCCTCGATGAGTTTGGAAAAAAGCATGGCAAATCTCAGAGGATTAATAGGGAAGCCATAATGCAAAAAAGTATGTATCATTTTTTTTATATTACGAGATTAAGAATCTAGCAAATAAAACCTAAGTTAAAAATAATTTGTACAATTGAGATACAATGCAAGATTTATATATATAATTTTATATTCGTCTTTCTTAATAAGTATATATTAGTTATCTCAAATACAAAATATTTCTATTTATTCGTTAATGTGAGTATAACTTCAGAAATAGATTTATGCTATAATAATATGCACAATTTATATCTAATCATTTTCATCAATTGGTTCTGCGTAATAAAATTACTGAAAATTGCAGGAGTGGAACGCTTGTATCCAGATGCAAAATCTTCTTTGACATCTATTTATTCAATAGTAGGTCATGAATTTAATGACCAAAAAGTTCTAACATCAAGTATTAAGAACATTACTGTAAATAGATCTAAACTATGGGAAGTTACTTTTAATGTCAAATGGCCAGAAGAAATGTCCTTTAAAGGAACCGGTAAAATGAAAACACACGCTTCCAGAAATGCAGCTTGGAAGTGCTTAGAATGGTTAGAAATAAATAACAAATTGAAAAACGGCAAACCGCTTCTCTATAATGAAAAGGAATTGAAGAACATGCAATTAAAACGTATCGAATTAAGCGTTACTCCCGAAATTTTAAACAATATGTCAGACTTGATCAAGATTTACGACACGGTAAAATACTGCATTACAATTTTTTATGTAATAGTATTTCATTAATATGTTTGGTATCTGACGATTTTAATATGTGCAGGAAATACAGACTATAGTATTGGACAATACTTTAAATACTCACAATACATTGCATCATACTATGTTCAATGTCCATTCAATACTTGGAGAATATGCTGACAGGGATGTTCTTCTTCGCAATAAAATGTTGAAAGATAGATTATCTGAAAAACGTCCCGACGTTGTCACTTTACCAATCCACGAGTTTAAGTATGAAATAATGCTTTTTTTTCATATTTACATATAATATATTTTGTAATTTTCAAAGTATACATTTTATTAATTTCACAGGAATGAAATTCTCTCCAAGTTGGAAAACAATCGAGTTCTATTGGTAGAAGGCGATACAGGTTGTGGCAAAACTACACAAGTTCCTCAATTTATATTGGACTCTTTCGCGCAGAACGGAAATGCTACAGATTGCAATATATTGGTATCACAGCCACGTAGAATCTCGGCAATCTCTCTGGCAGATCGCATCGCGTACGAAAGAAAAGAGAGCGTCGGGGATGTTGTGGGTTTTCATGTGAGATTAGAACAAGTACTACCGAAGGAACTCGGTTCGATAGTCTTTTGCACCACTGGTATATTGTTGAGAAAATTGCAGAGTAATCCAAGTTTAGAAGGCTGTTCGCACGTCATTTTGGATGAGGCGCATGAACGCCATATCGATACTGACATGCTAATGATTCTGCTTAAAAGAGCTCTGAAGAAAAATCCCAATTTGAAAGTATTGATAATGTCAGCGACTATAAATTCGCACCTGTTTCAACAATATTTCGATTGTCCCGCTGTACGAGTTCCGGGTAGGCTGTATTCTGTAAAAATGCATTTCTTGGAGGATATAGAACACTTACCGCGTATTCATAAATATAAAACATACGTATCTAAAGGCAAATACGACGATGAAACCGAAAAACTTTTCGTTGACGTTGGGAAAATAGTACAGATTATAAAATGGATCTCGACACATAAACCGCCTGGTGCTATTTTGTGCTTCTTACCAGGATGGAATGAAATCACACGGGTGCAAAATGTGCTCGAGGATACATCGAGTTATACTGGAAATCATTTAATTTTACCAATGCATTCCAAAATATCACACAACGAACAACGCAAAATTTTTCAACCGACACCGCCGGATGTGCGGAAAATTATCTTGACCACAGACATTGCTGAAACGGGTATTACAGTTAGTGATGTGGTTTATGTCGTAGATTCTGCCATACGAAAAGAATCGCGATGGAACGATGACAAAGATTTACCTTGCATAAGCAATCGTTGGGTTTCTCGAGCAAACATTCAACAGAGGTAATTGTTGAGAACAAGTAAATATGTTGCATTATAAAATTGCGTTTAAAATTATAATAATTAATCTAATTTGAGGGAAATTTAAATATAAATATTTAAAAAATTGCATTTAAATACTATTTTAAAAATATTTTACATTAAGATAATAATTTCTTATGCAGAAAAGGGAGAGCTGGACGTGTTAAACCTGGTGAAAGTTATCATTTAATCTCACTACAAGAATATGAGAAATTAGAGGCACATCCAGTACCGCAGGTGTTATGCAATCCGTTGGATAAAACAATTCTCGATAGTAAAACATATACAGACGAGAAGGCGGAGGAATTTCTAGGTGGATTGCTGCAGCCACCTACATCAACTGCAATACAGAAGGCGGTAAAATCTTTAGTTGATCTCGGAGTTCTAGATGAGAAGGAGAATCTTACAGCTTTAGGTAAACGAGTAGCGCTATTTCCAACATCTCCTAAGTTCAGTAAAGCCATGGTATATTCTTCCATCTTCAAGTAAGTTTAAATAATAATTTGAAAATTAATGTGAATCAGTCATCCGATTTCTTTTCTGTATTATAAATGTTTTTGTTTTAACCATAGCTGCGTGCATCCTGTGGTAACGATAGCCAGCATTTTCTCTGCTGAGGACAATCTCTTTTACAATGTGCTAAATCAAAAACTTGAAATCAGAAAAAATAAGAGATTGTTTCATCCATGTAGCGATCATGTCGCTATGGCATGGATGTTTAAGCAATGGTGGACATATAATGAAACAAATCCGCACATAGTATTAAGATTTTGTAGAGATATGAGGCTCCGACCAGTCAGAGTACAAATAACGAATCGTATGTATTATTGTATATCACAAGTTATTGTTATATACATCAATTCAATCAAATTCTCCATTCTGTCGATAGATTATTTTTAAATTACATCATCAATTTTTCAGAAATACGAACCACGTTTATCCAGCAGTTGGCCCAATGTCGCATGTTGACCAAAGATACAAATTTCGACGATAAATCACATGTAGCAACTAAATTTGAAAATAACGATGAACTAGTGCGAGGTGTATTATATTCTGCTACGCAGCAATTGATAGAACATAGAGATGCGGGATTTAAGAACGGAATTATGAGGAGAGGCGTTAACGAACTCCGAACACAGTAAGTGAATTTTGTATAATCGCGGGTTTAAATTTAGAAGCGATTTATAGTAATTTCACTTATCTCATTCTCTTACAGAAATCGTACTAAAGCTGTAATTTCGGGAGAAAGTGTTAATTACAAGCGAAAAGTTTGGCCGAGTTCATTTTTAACGTATTTTAATGCTGCGCATTGCGAGATAAGACGTAGCACGGTAATTCGTGAAACAAGCATGATATCACCTTTAACAGTATTACTTTTTAATCAACGAAAGGCTCAATATTTTGAGGTAATTAAATAATTAAATGTCATGATTAAGTATAGCAGTAGCGGAGTAGACAACATTATACAATTTATAATATATTTTACAATTTTTAGCTGGATGATAACAAAATAGAAATTGTGATTAATGTTAATGCACATACTTTAAGATTTGTTTGTGACAAAGAGTAAGTATTTCTATATCTTTTCTTTCCTTTAATATAGACTATATAATAATCTACTTAAATCTGTTTTTTCTTCTAGAACTGCTGTTATACTCTTGAAATTTAAAGACATTATGTGGTCTCTAGTGCAATATTCATTAGAGACACAAGGATTTGCTGAACATAGAAATAATTTTAATTCGAGACAAGTATTTAAATACAAAGAGAAATTACTTGAAACTCTAGCAGAGGTCCTGGATATGTCAGCTAAACCAGTAGACGATGTTGCAGAAAAAATCTCTTTAGCTTAAATTTGTACAATATAATAAATGTACATAATAATAATAATGATTTTAAAACTGTAACACTATTTCAGTCAACATAGCGTTACTTATGATTTGTTCTTATTATTATGTATGTACTATATGTATATTTATATATAAATAAGTGGAACAGTAATATATGCGTATTTATGCAGATTGACAGTTTTACGCATATATATTTGATAGTTTAAAAAATAAGGAAAATAAATAATGTAATTATTTAAAAAAATAATATTGGATTCTTTGTTGATAAACTTCCTCATTTCCGCTTCTTCTCCATTTCCACTTAGTGTTGCGTATCATTTTCCACGATCTATTTACGAGAAAAATTGAAATTGCCAAAATTTTTAAGTTTTTGAAAAATAAATGCACCAAAAAATATAATTAGATATGAGAAATGTCATTAACTAAAATTTCAAGAATTACAATTGCAAATCAAAAGACTTCACATGTATAATGCTATAACTAATTATACTTACATGACTGATGAATTTTTATGACAAGAAGGATGTAAAAATGTTTGCAGGAGTAATGTACATATTAAATGCTGCATCTTTCCCGATAAGTTTTTTTTTATAAAATAGTAAGAATTTGTTACACATATATGTACAATCACAATGTGATGCTTTTCTAGGATCTAGAACAATGTCGCTTCAATTAAATGCTACAAGATGTAACAACAATGTTTTGTCACACTATAAAAAGTCCAAAATATTTGATATATTAACAGACATGCAGCTCTCAAATCCCTTCGATAATATATAATTTTATTTTGTGCGAAGCGCTTTTAAAACGCACCCGAAACCTACCGACACCAACTTGCGCCAAAGTGGCCAAGTATAAAAATTTGTTCCCACAATCTTTTATGCTACGTTACGATCGTTTTACGAGCAATTGATGAACAAGATTCAGAATCCATTTCGAAAATCTAGGCGATATCAATAATTAATAATTTTAGGCACAATATTATTAATAATTTAACAAATATCGTATAATTTTGTTGAATTTAACAGTCAACACGATAAATATTGTCATGATTATTTTCATTATATTTTAATAATTGTTAACACGATAAATTGACGTATAAATCTAATATTAAATAAAAATTAATATACATCTCTGCTCTTATCCACGTGCTCGCGAAAATATTTACGATCATAACGGCATATATGTATATATTCGTGTACTATATTATATTATATTACTTTAATTAACATTCCATAAAATATATGTATATTAAAACAGAATATCGCAAAATGATATTGAATAGTATATGTAAATGCAATTAACGTATATATTAAGATGTATCTCGAATATTTACATTTGGCAGGTACATGGAAGCGTGCGCTTCTAATGTTATAACAATTCTAAAAAGTAGAAATATATTAATTTAAACGATTATTAAATATTAAATATAAAATTTTTATAAACAAAATAATAACTAATAACATGGAAAAATATATTACTTCGCATTTATGCAAAATCACTTGGAATACTAGCGATAAATAAGTCTTAAATATCATAGAATAAAATTATGAAAATAAATTCACAAAATATGTTGCATAATACATATAATTCTTGTATTAATGTTATTCGTTGTTTTGTTTCAGCCTGTTAATTGACTATTCATTAATAAGAAGTGATAAAAATATTCCAGTCAAATTGGCAACTACAATGTTTCTTAATAACTGCAATAATCACTAAAATAATTTTCATAGCAATCGAAAATATGAGGAAATAAGAAAAGGAACAATATTAATAATTATCATAGCATCTGTAATAATATATAAGAAAAATATATAAAATATTAATACCTTTTTGGCAAGATATCATTACTCATGACTTATTTACATAAATTATTCTCCTGTCATTAACTTCCTCAAACAAATCTTTTTTTAAAATAGTTGAAAATATTTCCTGGAAAAACAATGTTTAAAATAATTTCTAATAAAAATTAATGTTTTATAATAATCAGTTAATTATTTTATCTTTGTGTTGTCCTGTAAAAACTCCTGTAAAAACAATCTTTGTGCATTTTATGAGTATTTATTGTCATGATTCTAATCTAAATTTATCGTGCTTATTTACTTAATTTATGATTTGTGCAGTTTTCTTTTATTATGGACTAATATTGCACTTCCGGCCGATGATGCGTCTAGCATATCCTTCAGATTGCAGCAACTACAATAATTTCGATCGCACTAACTGTAGTCAATTAAGAAAAATACATAAGCGCTTTTTCAACGTTATCTATAATAAAAACATTATCACTTTCTCCATGGAGAAATTATTCCACATATTTTATCTAAAACATTAATTAATAAAACGTAATAAATATAAATAAATACATAAATATATCTATGTAATTTATAAAAAATTATTTTACATGGATATAAACAACTATTAAAAATCTCTCTTTTATATTACACATTTCTTTAAATTATTCTCAAATCGATATTGAAAATTAATTATATTTAATAATAATCCATGTATGTTTCTCATAAATACATTTTAAATTTCCGCCTATAATTTAAGCTCATAACTTAAAAATATATTAATATAAAAAATATTTAGCGCATGGAAGTCTTGTTTTTCTTCTACACTGAGCGAAAAGAATATATCATTTACCCGCTTGATGAACTTTTAAGCACGCATGGCGCTTTGTGTTTACCTGTAATATTTATAAAATTATAATTGCGTAAGCTACGTATTTTAATAATAAATTAAATTATCTCCCTTCTGTACTGGCCTTGAAACTTTTCTGCAAAGATACAAAATTTATCTAATTTAAATTTGTTAAAATTTTTACTTTTTCACGAATTTGAATTCTTCAAGTTTCATTCTCGAAATTTTCTCGAAAATTTAATAGTACACTGTTGTCTTATCAATATTGTAGTCGATATTTGATATTCTATCTAATACGATGGCAAATCGTATTTTGATTTCCACTTACGCTCTAAAAATAATATTACGTTGTATCGTACCATTGCTTGTGTAAATCTAATATACAGACAGAAAACACATTAAAAAAGAAATTGAGTAAAAAAACTGTTCTGATTTTTATGATTTGACATTTCTACGTAAAAGATTTACATATCACGATATGTCTTAACAATATACATTAAAATCATTCATAATAAAAAAATAAGAATTAATTAATTCTTTATCTTTGTGCCATTACTTCTATAGAAACTATTGCATATTTTGTGAATATTTCACAAAAATGTTATAGATAATTTTAAAATTATTTTTCTATAACATTTTTATTCGACTCGAAACATTAATATAAGAGCTGCCTACCGTATAAAACCTGCCGGAGAATCCGCGAAGAGATCATTTATTTCGATCAGACATTTCGTTTATGATACCAACTTGTTGCACTGACCACTACAGGGAGGCAATACGGTGACGAGACTCTCGGTTTCGCTGTCGCTCGTGCTGAAATTCGCTCTTTCCAGAGCCACCACGGTCTCGGGCCTCGCGTTGAACAATGGTTGATAATACGACGGACTTCTCGCTTCCAAATCCACGCCGGAATCGGCGCTCTTAGACATTTCTGACAGTCTGCGGAAGTTGCCGAAGAACACGCTGTCGGTGCCGATACTCTCAGCGCCGCTCTCGCTGGCGCCGTCGCATACCGACTCAGTCTCGTCGGTCTCCTCAGATACACTACTCACCTCGTGCTTCAGCAATCGCTTGTGCGAGCCGTTACTGTCGGTGCTGCTGAGGTAGCCGCTGTCCTCAATCTTGACGTGTCCACGCCGATTGTCGAGCACATTCGAGGTAGAATCGCAGCTCTTTGAGAGGCCCTTCATCAGCTGTCTCGTTCTGGGGCAGTTCTGCATTCTGCCGTTGTTGAGGAGTTTGTCCTCGTCCTCCTGGCGATGATCAACGTTCCACGATCGCGTTCTCGAACTTTTCGCGGAACTCCTGTGATGAGAGGAGCCCATCACAGATCGTTTCTCTCGCGTCACCTTCGTCCCTCGTATTTCCTCCTTGGGAGGACCCACATGTCCATAGAACCTGTACCTGTCCTCTGGAACTTCAATTTCGATCCGCGTCTCGCACGGACAATCCCTGCAACCGTTCGTCACAGTACATTTGCCTATTCTCTCGTCGAAGAACATTGTTTCCGTTAAGGGAATGACGTCTTGGCTATGCTCCTCGTTGTAAACCTCATACTTGGGTGCGACATTGATTTGAGTCTCTGACGCGCAAAGGCAGGTCTGGTCCCCTACATAGTATCCGTCAGCTTTCGGGACAGGAGCGCCGTTGCTGGCCGTAGGGTCACCCGCTTCGACAGGACTCCCGTCCCAGGCGTTTTTTGACGGAGATAACGGCGACAGTCTTGCGTCCTCGACGCGTCGCGGTGGTTTCGGCCGCTGATAAATCTCATCCGTGGGGGGCAACGGCACCACGTCCGGCTGATTGTACGGCTGTCGTTGTCTTTTCGCTTGTCTGGTGTCTGGCGTCAAGTACTTGCACTTCTTCCACGAGTGAACACTGTCGGACTCACCGTTCATTTGGCATTCAGCGTCGTGGCCGTTCGTCAAATCTTTCAAGCTCGACTTGATCCTCGCCTCGTAGATTTCTCGTAGACTCCCGTGGTTGCGTTGTAGCGTGGAATTCTCATCGCGGAAACTGCTTCTACTCTTGAGAAGGATCTGAGCCGGTCGTTCCAACGAATCTACATAAATCTCGTTGGTAAATTCCCCTTGATTGTACTTGATATCGTCGTTGATCCGCAGCTTCATTGGTTTTCGATCCAATGTGTCCGGCTCGTACTCAGACTCGTCGAGCTTTACATAGTTCTCCGGTGAATCCTGGACTTTGATGGTCAAGTGGCCCGGATTCTCTGGCTCGTATTGGATCTCCGGGCCGCTGTCATCGCTGCAGGCCGGACTGGCGTAGCCGTCGTTCACGTAGACCTCGCTCACCAGCGAATATGTCTCCGATCGTTGGCTGCTGATCAGCTCTGGCAGACTGTTGTAACAATTTCTCTCGGCAAGAATCTGATTACTGAGTTTCGACATCGTCATTTCGCCGGTTCGCGTGTTGATCACGGCATTTTGCATCGTTAGCTCCTCATCCATCGGTAACGCCGTAGACAAGGCCGGGCTTGACTGATTATCTGTCGACGACTGGTCCGGCGATGTCGACGATTTTCGACTGCACTTGGAACGTTCCAGACTGTCCACCTCGTAATCGCCGATCGCTGTAGGACGATCAGACGGTTTAGGATGATGATCCAACGCCTTCACATCTACCATCTCGCGTATCACGGCGTCCATGATACGCTTCGCGGTGTTCTTCGCGCCGGGTAATTCATTGATCATATCCGGGAGTTCCTTCTTCTTCAACTGCGGGACGCACGGCGCCTTCGCCTTCCTCGATCTCTTTGGCGCGGGATTGTTCTGCGATTGTTGAGACCGCGATTTTTCCGATTTGCTCGTGTTGCTGGACGATCTCTCCGTCTTCGCCGACTCGTCCTCACTCTTGCTGTTCCTATCGTCTTTCACGCACTCCTTCGTCTCGCTTTCCATGGCCGCGTTCTCCTCCATCTGCTTGATGAATGAATTCTCGATGGCCTTGCGGACTTTCGCGTTTATCGCGTCGTCGCCAGCGGTGAATTGGAACGGTCTACCGTTCGCCCGCTTACCGCGGTTGTAACGATCGTACTCGGTTCCCTCGAACATGGACCTGGTCGACCGTCTGGACACGCTGTGGCGATCGTCGTTCTCCAGAATCTCGCTCCTAGCGATATTCTGAAAGGTCCTCAGCATCGGCGGATTATCCTTCCACGACGACACCGACTTGCCGACTAGATTTGCGCGATCATCCGGATCGCCGAAATCGCGTCTCGCCAGCTCCTTCAGATACTCTAGATTTCTAGCGAACGTTCGAGCGTTTTCCTGGAAATTCCTGCGCGAGTCCTCGGCGTCTTTCCAGCGACGCTGCGGTGGTCGCACGTCTGCTAACCAGGCACGAACCTTGCTCTCACCGTGGCTGGGTAGATCGGGCACGGGAAGAGCGGGAAGTTGTCGAGAAGACTCGCTGCAGCCGGGACATCCGGTACACCGTTGAGATTTCCGTGATTTCGTGGCTGAACCGCCCTGGATGGAGCTCGGGGTCGTTCTCTGTTGATGCCTGCTCGATTTTGCCGATTCGCATCGTTCGGAACCGCTCTCTTCTTCCGGAATACCTGTGTGTCAGATTTATCCCGCTGATGATGACGACTTAGCGAAAATGGCGAATTAATTATTCCTAATTATCGCAAGTGAAAGTTACGTTGCTTTCGCGCATTACAAAATGCTTCACGTGCGTTCCATTAAACGCACGAAATCTGCGATTACGAGCATACGAGAATTCAAGAAATTGAGTACACAAGACCGAAGGAATAAAATAGTTGGAAAACTGCAGATGTAAGTACTGAAAATGCGCGGAAGTTTAAGACGGAATTGTACTTTCACAATTTTCACCAATTTCTCTATTCTTTGCACGAAAGAAAAGAAACGTTAATTTGATTATTTCACATCATACGCGTTTTAAATGATAAAAAAAACGTTACATCTTTCGCGTATTATTTCCTTCGTGAAGCTCATTCTTTCTTATTAGATTATTTATTTCGAAAAATTGATAATAATCTCTCTTCGAAGAATACGAAAGTTCTCACCAATGAGGGTAGGAACAAATCTTTTTGCAGCCATCTTGTGCTTGGCGATGGAGATGACTTCTCGGATTTTGAGCAGGAACTCGATTGCAGCCGGAGGTGGGGCCTAGGAAAACACCGGGCTGTTTTCAAATTATCTTGTCGCTGGTCGAGTGTGTAAGAACGTAGACGAATCGAACAGACGTCGAGGGTACGTCCATTAAAAGCATTCCAGACTTCGAAAACGCGCGGATGACTAGCGCGAATGGGAAATAAGCAACATTTTCTCCTTCCTTCCCGCCGCCCCGTTAAACAACTCACCAGCAATAGCTGTCGATCGAAGTACGCGGGATTGAAGTACAATTTCCTTCGCTGAGCACCTGGAAGAACCGGTACATCTTGCTGATGCGGATTGTCAGCAGTCTCCACGACCCGTACATCCTCTTCCGGTAGTCTCTCGCCCAGAATAGAACCCGCGGGAAAGGGTCCTTCCGATTGCTCCAGATACACGCAGTGCGGATGAATGATCGCGGACGTTATCTGCTGAAGAAACGTGCGCGATCTTTGATAAGCTCGAGAGCGAGATAATTCTATAATTCGCAAAGTTGCACATCCCCATCGGAAATTACGAATTACGATGAACTTTACCTTTTTCCTTGCGCTGGATCCTTTAATCTTATTTCAATAAATGTTTATTAATTAAAGATATCACTGAGATTTTCTTTGGCACGAGACTAGATCGTACAAAGACTTGACTTCTTCTGACAACGACTCACGCTCGCGCTGTTTCAGCAAAGAAAAGAATTGCGCTACGTGGAGACTGGAAGCAGTTCGCAGAACGCGCTGAAATCGCGGTGCGTGGTATTCTAACAACCGGTATACGGCGTAAAAGTGGGATGCACCTCACCTACTTGGAATGGTACGGACTAACGGAGCGCAAAACCAATGCGCTAATTGGATGCATTATTAAACGCGAGCGGTGGTCCCGGGAGAGAGAGACGGATGGCTTTCTGCGCTAGAGATCTCGCGAATCGCGCCAAGAGATAACC
Source organism: Tetramorium simillimum (assembly GCA_011636635.1). Lineage (NCBI taxonomy): Eukaryota > Metazoa > Arthropoda > Insecta > Hymenoptera > Formicidae > Tetramorium > Tetramorium simillimum. Next base: position 70,873 of record VBVQ01000130.1, on the reverse strand, counting down.
GAGCAACTGCGTTGCGTGGCGCCTTGCATTTGAATAATTACTTAACATCCTCGATATGACGTAAAACTCGTCTAATTACGCGTTAGAACAAATATATCTACAATCTGCCTCAGACAAACCAAAATTTTTCGCAATTTTTAATTATCCAACAACAAACCTATTTATGTATGTTTAATGCGTGCAAAGTAATTTTTTTTTTTGAGAAAATTATTCAAGTAAATTTACAGGACAGTTTTGCTAAAAAAATCAAGTAATTGATTGAAAAGTAACAGTTCGCACACTTACATTTTCGAATCCTTGCTCATTATCGCTCGCAGGAAGATCCTCGCCTAAATCGCTCTCGGTGAGTCCGCTATTAGTGTCGCTTTCGAAGTGTCTCGCAGCGGCTAACAACGGATTACTCTTCACCAATCCGCCGCCGTCTCGACCGCCGTCGAGAGTGATGTTCGCCTCCTCGATGGATTTTCTCTTCGCCCTTCTACTGTGCAAATATAACGATACGCTGGCCACGTATATGAGGGCCAAGATTACAGAGGAGAGACCAATGGCGGTGTATTCCGTAGCTGATAATCCTTGCGATACCTGGGTCGTTGACGAGAACATTACTTCTCGTACGCCTGTTGCGAGAAAGAAATATATATTTAACGAATTGTATGTTTCTTTATGATATTCATTCTTTGGAACGCTCTCATTAGTAGATAATCATAGTATTTTCACATATTTACACGTAAAATTAAATCAGCATCCTAATTAAATTAAATTTTGTTGAAATAAATATAACACACGTAATAAATAATAAAATAAATATAATTTTGTAATAAATATTTAAAAAATTTTTTTATTTTTAAAAAATATATTTATAATATAATTCATATATTTGTTTGATTTATATTTTTATGTTTTTTAGTATTCAATCTCTCGTTTTCCATATTCCACTACAAATAAAATTAAAAATAAAATCATAAATTCTAACAAATTATAAATTGGTGAAGTAAAAAAAGCGAAAAATTTTTTAAATGTTATCTGTGTAATGTTTTATAAATTAAAAATGATGAAACTTGCAAAGATTTTTAAGATATGTATGATACAGTAAACCTTTTCTTATCGTACGTACTGTTTTTTGATGGCGAACCGGCGACTCTAAAGGCTACGCAAGGTGTGAAAACCCCAGAGAATGTTGATTTCGGTGATGCGTCTCTACAGACAAGCTTGGCTGTCACGACACGTCCTTCCGCTGCCTCTCTCAGCCCAGCTTCGCCGATCCACTGGAATGATTGATTGACTGATAAATTGATCGTTTGATTGATTGATGAGATAATTAATCATGTATTATACATAAATTGCACAAACAATATGACAAACTTTATTACATATTTACTAGAGTATTATACAAAACATTTGCATGTAACACAGAAAGAGGCGGCAAAGAATAAATAATTAGATTGAATTAATATCTAATAATTATCGTTTCAGTACACGAAAGAAATTGTTCTCGTTCTCTTCAAACGCTACCGCCTCACGCGTTAATTACTAATATAATATTGAGATAACAAACAGGCAAATAATAATTGGATCAATTTAGCTTTTATATGTCGTTTTGATACATAAAGAAACTATTTCCTCGTTTTCCTCGAGCGGCGTTGGCGCGCGTGTTAATTACGGTAATCGAGAGCATCGTCGGCGCCGTTTAACTGCGAAATTTTCGCTTCAAAGGTTCGTTTTGTATCTCTCGAGCAGAGTACGATTCAAACCTGCGATTTTCGCTGCAAATCGGCGGTGTGTAAATATTTTTTCTGATTGATTTCTTCCGCTACTACTTATCCGCGGCTAATTGAGATCTTACACTCGTGTAATGACAGAGAGATGAATTACTTTTCTCTTTCACCAACCTGAAGGAACGTTCTGCCTTCGTCTCGAAACAATCTGAAGGGCGGTTCGGCGTCGGAGAGATTCCTCAGCTCGGACCATCCCGCTCTTCCCAATTGCTGGGCACCAGCGATCCCGCATACAGGAGTGGTCACACCTAGTTTCAGAAAGTAATTTATGTCCGTGTTAAGCGATCATGCAAAAGAAACGAGGCTGGAGATAATGAGCAGAATGAACGCCGACAGGAATTCGGTTGGAGAGGCGTCGAGTGAATTTTTATGAAGGCTCTGCGATAAACTCACATCATTTTATTCTAAGAAAAAGTAATCGCGATTGATTAGTCTCTCTAATGCTATTATAGATTGTTTTGCCAATGTTACTTTATGAGAAAATATCAGTTGGTTCTTATGTAGCAAAACTCAGTATTATCTTCATTAATCATCAAGTTAATTTTTATTTTACTTACCTTCGAAGCGAATTTCCGCGTGCGGATATATTATCTGCCCTCGCTGTGGTAAGAAGACATACGGTACTCTCTCCACGTGGCCGTTGCTGTTGACAAACCCAGCAACGTTGCATTCTAAACATTAAAATATTGTGCATTAAAAACTGTTGTTTAGAGATGCAAATGCGTTGATTAATGTATTAAAATAATTTATTTAATATATATATATTTCATATAAATATGTAAAATAGAGTATATTAAATAAAATGATAAAACTATTCTCATTGATAAAACTATTAATAAAATTAAAAAAAATTTTAATCAAGACATCGAGATACTTCGATGCAGAGAAATAATCATACATTATAATTTTATGCATTATACAATGCAAAAAAGAAGTTATGGGAATCGTAGATTACAATTTCTTATATGATATAAAAAAGAAGCTACGGAAACTATAAATTTTAAAGTGGTAAAACCATAAATGAGTATTTTTCAGGAAAACACAAAATTGAGGTGTCTCTGGCAATGGCGACTAGTTTTTTCCATGCAATCACACGTCCATTTTACCCAACAATTTCGGTGGATGCGTAAGACAGCTTGTAATTTCGAGCAAAATATGGCCCTCGGCCAGCCTCGCTGTTTTGCCCACATTTGAATAAATTACGAGGATCCGGCTTACATCGAAAATCTCGCGAATCTCTGGGAAACGCGGCGAGCCTGCACGAATTCTCCATGAGGAGAATTCCACAAAATCGGACAATCTCTCTTCTTCTTTAAAAAGAAACCATGATTCGCAATTATAATGAACTGTCTCTGAGAAGATGCGCCGTAATCATATATGACAAACTGATTACCGTAATTCTGAAGCGGTAATTGCACTATACGATTACGCTTTGAACGTAATGTGACATATAATTTTTTATAAAGAAAATATTTTGTTACTTTTTGCAACTTTTATTAACTTTTTATGGGAAATAATTCAATATTAATGTTCGCATTTCTAAAAAATCGAGAAACAATTAAACTGGTCATCAAATTAAGTTATTCATTTTATTATATTAAATTCTTAAATTTGAAAGAAAAAAAGATTTTTTTTACTGGAAACATGGATATACAGAGTGTCCCAGATCTACAACTGGCTAAATTAAAGGGGTGTGACTTTAACATTCTAAAACAAGAAATTTTTGTACATGTACTTTGATCAAATCTCAAAAATTTCCCAAATCGATATTTTATAATTTATAAAATAGAATATTGCAATTTTTATAAAATTTAAATATTAAGGACATATAAAGCATTTGTTTTTTTATTCTATACGACATACGTAATTCTAAAGTATGATTTCATACATTTAATACCTAAATTTAGTAAAAATAGAAATACCCAACTTTTATTAAATTTATTTGGGGAAGCGCTATTTTTAAGATTTGATTAAAATGTCAAATAGAAAAATTTTTTTGTGTTGATGTTTTAAATTTATTTTTTCAGTTTGGTCGTATAGATCTGGAACACTTGTATATATAAATGTTAAAAATAATTATATAATATTATCATATTATAATCTCATGATTTATATACAGAATAATTAAAAAAGGTGTTCAATAAAATTTTAATGTAATATTTATTCGCAGTTATTGAAAATATAAATGCTGTATGCAGTGTTTTTTTTCCCCGAGACCGTGAATTAAACTGATTGATTTCACGGAAGGGAGACGTTAATTGAAAAATATTTATGTCAGTCTGAAAACGCCCGGAGTTCTCAAATTTGGTTAACTGCATATTTGATTATGCAAATGCCCTTTTCGAATTAATCTTCGTTATTAATACTTTCCGGGACAAACATAAAATTCACATTCAATATGTTGCGCGGCGCGTAACGTTCGGTGCAAGGTGTATGTTTGCAATTTCTAATTTGTGCTGTACGTTATTGGATAAAGAGCGCAATAAATTGGCGAGTAAAGTCAATTGAATTTAATTACAGTATGGTCAGCGGTGCGCAGAACCTGTTTGAACACCATCGAAGGAGTCCGTTTGGGGACATCGCGAATTTACATTCTCCAATTACATATTAAAATTACCTCGCAATGTCGATCGTTTATAAATAATGTATCAGAACTCGATCGCGAAAATCTTGCAGGTGCTGATGCACGAAACTTGATGTTCAGACGATAATATCTTCTTGTTCTGTGCGACTGTACTTGACGCGCGGTAACAAAGATACTCACTTTACGAAGTAATGTAGCATACCTGTATTCTACAGATATATGATCAGATATATCTATCTGTAGTAGAGTAAGTGATTAGCAACAAGAGAGCACTATATACTTATGTAAGTTTTTTTCAATTGTGGTAAAGTGGCCGTGTCAGCTTTATAAACGTAAACTTTCTTCTTTGAGAATTCAATTTTATAAAATATGCGTCATCATTTCTACAGATTGCATAAAAATATATGTTATAGATATATATTTCAAGTTTCCACGCTATCTTTGTTATCTATAGATTCGCGGTATTAAACCGATATTTTTTTCCTTAAAATTTTCATCTAATTTTAAATTCTTTTACATACTTGTAAAAAAATCGTATAAAATATATAAATATCTGTTTTTTAGACTATCAAATACTCTCGAAGAAATAATTTACGTTTTTAAAGAATTATTGGCGATTTATGACAACTTGTCCAGCCTTAAATTTTCAAGCTGCTTCTAGAACGATCATTCGTAGTTATCTCTTCGGCAATTCCCCCGAAAAATGCGAACCCAATCAGGAAAAATATACCGGTCTCTCGAGTCGCACTTGCACTCTAAGATACAGCCCGGATCGATTTACGTTTATCGTCAGCTAGGTCCAATTAACGTCTGCTCAATTCTCGCTTTACGTATGAGGATCGGCTTACTCTCGTTGGCATTCCGACTACGGGATCTGCGCGCGATTCAGCGTTGGATAACGACCGGCTGATTAACGATCGCCGAGCTCACCCCGGCGAAGTAAGAGTCAGCGACAGTCGCGATTGAACTCTGACCCACGTAAGACGACGATGATGACGACGGCGATGAATCCACGAAACTAGAAGCGGCGTCCGGTTCTCTATGAGCCAGGTGATAGATAGTGTCATCTCGCTCGAAAGCTATTGCCGCGCTTACGACCACGCGGGACTTCGATAAGTCTGATTGCTTGCAGTCAGGTACGAACCTCCTGCGCACTACGGCGTATTTTCCGTATTTTTTTTTGCGACGTTCGCGTTTCTCTCTACCGGTATTTAAATAATTAATTACAGAACGCCGTATATATATATCTGGCGAATTAATTAACTGCGATTACGTGAATTTGTATGTCGCACTTTTGCTCCATGCGCACATCTGTGCTCGTAAGTATTTACAAATCTATTATTTAATATCGAAGGTAAATAAATGTCCATTTTGTTTCTAAAACTGTGTCTCAAATATATACTTGTTTGCAAAAATAATTATAGTTATATTTTTTATAATTAGTTATAATTAGTTATATTTTTATTAAAAGTTGGCGTATTTATATTTCAAAATTTTCATTTCAAAATTCACTTAAAATGAAGATCGTATAACATATAAATTATTTTACTATAATTATAGTATCTGAAATCGCGTGGAAGTAACTAATGCCCGTGTAAGAAACTGTGTAAATGTCATCTGACGTGAGGCAGATTTCATCACAACGTTTCCTCGATGACACGCCGCGATAATCAGCAAATTAGTTTAACATGTACTTGTTTAATGTCCAGCGAGATACTGCTGGGCGCTTCCTGCCGCGATGATGATTGCGAAGCTAAACGTGGCGCACTGTACACGTGCATAACATCATCGATTATATCGATGACAGCAGTCGCAGCACAAAAATACGCATGATTGAAACGCCGAGAAATTACAAGTGGACCGATCAATTTTTTTGAAGCTTCAAGATTTGTTGAAATCTTGACATCTAACGGAGTTCCGACGGGTTGCGTTTTGATTTCAGTCAATTTTCACTATCGTAGCCGTGAATTATCTTCCGCAAGATCGATTTGATGAAAGAAGCGACGACGATTTCCGTAATAATCTCCATGCCGAACGTCGTCGATCCGCGCGAATAGACAAGATGGTCAGAGAATCAGCATCGCGTTTTCAATTTGCGAACATCCCTAACGTATCCCGACTTCTGACGCATTACGCGTCAGGAAAGAATTCTAACTACGTAACTACATTGAATCATTATCATTCAACGTTCGTTGCAGCGGCGGGCACCAGTCGAAGACGTAACTTCCGGCTACCGCGGCGTATCGCACGACTGGCCTTGACACCTGTTGCTAAGATTGACATATGAGGAGATTGCAGTGTCATTCGCTTGATTAGTCGTGAAATTAATATTGAAGTATCGTTCGACGAAGTGAGTTGCAGAAAAAGATCCTTGCTAACTCTCGTTGAAAGGAGGAAATATCATGGAAACTATTATCTGCGGGGAGATTCAAATCGAATTCTTATCCAAATATATAGAGAAAGAATGCTCGAGTATCCAATAAAAAATACTAATGATAAAATATTTCTTTCAAACACAAGAATTTCAATAATTTTCCCTTATTAAGAACGTCATATTAACTTGGAATTTAGAATTTCTCTAAATAAATTTTATCTAAACATATTTTATCTTAATTACCGAAAGATAAAAGTCATGTCAACTTGCAATCAAGATTTATAAATACAATAGATAAAAACGAAGGATTTTGTATTCAACAATCAGATTATCAGAATAAAAAAACCTTTCACGAATATGCCTAATGAATCTGAAGCAGAAGCCAGATCGTGTACCACGAGACCATCTGCCTTTCTCTTCGGAGGGAAATCAGCACCGCTGCACATTGTTTCTTGCGGTACTTCTTCTATCGGCACACCGATGCAAATGCCACGCTTGCTTTCTCGTTCTCCTGCCATTGGTGGCACACGTTATCCTCGCGAATCGCTTATTTATTGGTTGCAAAACAGGCGCGCGTGGCCTTGGGGGGAGAGCCGTACAAGAGCCGTACGCTTGACACGACCGTTTGGCCCCGAAGAGGCCAAGTTCTTCCACCTTAATTCTATCGATGTACCTAAGTATTACAGAACGCGCGGAAACGTGCAATTCACAAAAAGTGGCGAGAGCGCTGCGACACGCATTTCGTAAAAGATAGAGATTATCTCAAACCCGTAAAAACCTTCCAGAATAAAAACGTCTGGAGTGAATACCCTTATTACATTGATTGCATTCGGAACTTGGTTCGGGACACCCAGAAACACCTCGATTATCGTCAACGAGCGAATCGCTCGAATAAACAGGCCGTTCGATTTCTTCCTATAGAGACCAGTTTGTTATCGCAATGGCGAAGAAAAAGTCGTCGCGAATATTCGACGCGATAGCCAAGTGTGTTAATAGTGCCTCGCCTCACGGATTATGGCGTCAAGGTATATCTTTCTGGACCGTCGCATTCAGGCGTGCGTGCACATTAGTCAAGTCAACAGCTTGGGAAAGGCTCACCGAGGGGTGCACCTTTCTGCGAACCTTGATTTTCCATAACGACCCTCCATCAATTCTCGCGATTTTTCTAGACGCCGCGGAAGAGTATTACTTGCATTACCGGTCGCGCGAAATCTGCGGCGCACCTTGTTCTGGGAGGGTGAGGGAAGACGAAAACGGATTTTAATGCATGAGCGGTGACATCGAGTCATTAGATAAAACGATGTTTTCTCGTGTTCCCATGGACATCAGTCGCGCGGAATTTACGGCGCTGGGAATGCACACACAAATCTTAATATTATTAATCTCTTTATATTCATTAATTGCGTAAAAGTCATTTGTCCTATTAAAATCCAAATCGTTAATCATTAGAAATATTAAGATACAGGTTCGTCGATTTTATGTCTTCTTCTTTGTTGGCGTAACGAATATGTTATGAAAATTATTTGCTATTTTTTATTTTTGAAACTAATTTTTTTGCTTTGGTTTTTAAAAAGTTACGAGAGGCTCGATAGTCCAGTATTAAGTAACTTTTCAAAAAGTGAAGCAAAAAAATAGAAAGGCAACAATACTTTCGAGTATCGATTTAACACGCCTTTTTTAAGAGTGGAACTAATATTAATGTCATATAGATGAGCAGACAATGTGTGTAACAACTTTTTCTTAGTGAATTAGACCGAATCCGAAACATCCGCGGTGTTTCTAAAACACCTGAAGTCATTCTTATTCATTCCGGCAGGATAAAAAACTAAATGTAACGCAGGCTTCACGGTGTATGCGTTACAAGAATAATGCTTTAGAGCAAACGATGTTTGCTCGCGCATTTGTTGCTCTAACAGCCTGAGAACGAGAATTCCAGCGATCATTAGTCCCAAAACTGAAATTCCATTTCACATCTTTATTTGTGCATTTATAGTGAGTGTTTCTCGACGCGTCTATTCTTATCCTCATCCTATCTACGTTTATGTATTTACATAACATTTATATAACAGTCAAACGATTTGTACATATATTTCATTTCCTATAAACCGTTATTCGCACAATTGATCAATTTCTTATGTCGATTAAAAATTCATTATTCAATGCAACTAATACCACACGCGGCACGAGTATTAGATCGTATCGTCGAATAAGAATTAATGATGGTACTTTTCCTGAAATCAATTCCATTCCCGTACGCGACAAAAACTCTAATCTCCGAGATCTGGTCTCCGATCCGCGGTGCGCCGCTGCGCGATCCATCTTCGGAGTCAATACGACTCGCACAGTCATCGGCGACTATGGTCCTGTCGTTTTTAGATAGCAATTTTCATCTTGCATTAGCATCCCGATGATTTAGAGTCCCCCCCGGGACGCGCGCCGGACTCCCGGGGATCCGTCTCCACTGACACTCGTCGAGACCGGACGTCGCACCGCAACCGTCATTGCGTCATTATCCGCGCTAATTGCGATGCCAGTGACAGACCATATCGCGCGATTAATATTCATTGGGCGCGAATACACTCGCTTCTTAGTCGCTTCGCGGTCGTCGTCATCGTTGCCGTTGGTAGTCGTCGTCGCGGCCGTCAATGACTGTGGTCCAGCGTGATATACCGACCATCTGCCGAGACGGTCTCCACCTCCGGCACACGATAATTTATGAGCGGACGAGCACGCGCGATTTCTTTTATTTCGATTATATATCGCGTCCGCTGTGTCGAATATTCTTTTTGCACGAACGCCGCAGTGTTGCCACACGGAACTCGGACGCCCGATTAAAACTTTAGAACTGAAATTTGCGAGCTTGTTTTAATTGACTTGCCCACACGCAAGGCAAAAAAAATCGGGGCTACGCAATTTGATGATAAACGCGGCAATTAACTCGATCTTAGTCTTCTATATCATTGTCATCTGTATCAATATATTCGATCTTCTCGCTGCTATTCCTCTTTGAAGTTAGTTAATTCGGAATATTTCTTTCGCGTAACACAGATATTGCAACACGGAAATCAGATGGCTGACTAAAACACTAAAACCACAATTTGCGATCTTGCTATAATTGACTTGATCGCACGTGAGATGAAGAGAGTCCGGATTATGCAATTTGATGATAAATGTGGCAATTAACTTAGTTCTACTGAAATCATATCAATGATTCGATTTGTAACTTGCTAATACATTATCCTCAATTTTTGAAGCTAGTTAAGATCCAACTTAACGACAGTTATACTTCATTCAGATCTTTACGTAATCGCCGATATTAATCTGCGTAACTAATTGTCCGCTCTCTGCTTTACAGATATTACTTTCTAAATATTTGCCTGGTATAGTATTACAATTAAATATTAAATTGCGAAGCAATTTAATCGATGTTAAAAATTCGAATTACTGTTCTATGTTACGATTTCGTCAGCAAACGCGCGCGAAGCGATAGCGAAGCTTTCAGGTGCCGAACAAAGCGTACAAGTAGTACAAGGAATAATATATCGCTGGAAATTAAGTTTCGCACGTATAATAGAGGAACACGTACTCTCGCACGATTGCATCATTACTGGAGCGGTTTCCGAGCGAGGAAGAACGCTTCCGAGGTGTACGAGCCACGAGGTGGAATCTTCGCGTGACCCTTGAGGCTGAACCCCAGGGTTCATGGGTACACACACGACGAGAGATAGCGGTGAGCGAGCGATATACCTAGCCGCTGAAACCTCGACGGTAAAACCGAAGATAGTTAAAAGATCGTGAGTCCACAACTATTAAAGGGCACGACAGCGTTGCGAGCGTTGTGCTCCTTGCAATTATACAGAATATTACGTATCAAAAGTCTCGCAAAACTCCTAATTTATCGCCCAATTGATTAATTGCAATAAAAAAAAATATCAACATCAATGTATGATAAATTCTCTAACTGCTAGCATCTCTTTAATACATCGCAAATCCCGTTACGGATTTCACATCTCCCCGAAGGGAGAATACATATGCGAGTTATATGCAAGCATGACAAATTCGCGAAATATATAGATATCAAGGTAGAACGAGCCGTAAAGCGGCTCGAGAGATATTTTTATAACGTGCAGTTTAACGCGAGGTTCAACAAATGAATGTTACAAGGCGCCTACGCACAGTTACTGTAAGAAGAGATCAGAAGGGCAGCGTGTCAGAGACATAACGTAACAGACCTGTTGCTCATCCTTCGCAATTTTCTCACACCGTCCGACAAAATTATAATTATCTGCGAAGTCGAGACGCGTTAGCGAGAAATCCTCACAATAAGAAAATGAGCGGAGTCAAGGAACTTTTCCTGCGCGTTCAAGAGAACTCGGCTCGCGTTGCATGCAAGTTTCAGTCGAGGAACTTTTCCTGCGCGTTGAGAGAACTCAAATCGCGTTGCGTGCAGCCCGCTAACGATTGATCCGCGACGCGGTCAACGGTTACAGCATCACTTTGTGAAGAACATAATGTGTCAGTATCCGCAATTAGGGGGATCTAAAGTGGACGATTCCGCAGCGGGAACCTTTCATTTGTAAACGCGAGTTTTGTGCGGAGTAACGATCTCGGCTCGAAGATTTCGTGAAGAGACATCATACATTTTCTCCCTGAAATCAATGAGAGTTGAAAGACGCGTTTTAGCAAATTAGGACTGGCGAGGCAGCTCGCGTGCTGCAGCCGATGTCAGAGAACAGAAGCACGTGTGGCAAAGCGAAAACTGAAACGATCAGCCGAGCAAAAGAGATTCGATGTCAATTGCCTTTTTTTGCCTATTTACGAACGTTTACAACCGTTCCTCGTTCTGCGAAAGATATTTCTTCTTATCCGGATTCCGTTCATCTGTTCTTTCTTCAATCTCTGCTATTAAGAAACTTAAATAGCAGGCCCAAAACGTACGCGAAATTATACAGTTAGACTTTCACGATTTGCTTACTTTAATAATAGATAGGTTTCTGGTCTCTGTTTCTCGGCGTGTCGAAGATACGATCTGTTTATGCAGGGAGTGAAATACAATATGCTAATGGAAGTAAAGGAGAGAAACTCATGCTCGGTAATTATCGGAGGGGAAAAAAATCCGCGGCTGTTGGTATAACGCGAGATTTCGCGTTAGAATATTCTCGTTTCGTTAATGAACGTCTTAACTGTAAGAGAATCGAAATTATGTTAATGCAACAAACGCATAACGAGGCAATAAAGACTCGGTAGCAATTGCGAAAGCTTACACACTTTAGCAGTTTACATTAGAAGCGGTTAATTTCCCCGAAGAGAAAACAAGATAATTACTAGCATCGGGGAAGATAAATACCGATAGCGGAGAGATAAATACCGATCGCAATGGAACGTCCATTGAGCATTCTGAACCCCGTAATGCATGATCGAACAAGATAGGGCTCGCTTTTAATAAACACGCGGCGAGTTGCAGCGTGCAGGCTCTCGTCGAGAAGCAGAAATCACTGGTCTTGGCGTTCTACTATTATTCACGAGAAACGATTCACCGAGCGAACAGATAACCAACAGTCCGCTTCCTGATTACGGTGCACGATACCTATTTTCAATTTCATTGATTCGATTCAAAAGGCAGAGGCAGCGATAGACACCACTATTCACGGACACGTTCTTTCTACGCCGCGGCGCTTGCTACATTCGACCGGCAACAAATTAAGCTGTCAGGTTGTTAAGGCATATTGTTGGGGCGCTTCTAAACGTACACGCTAAACGTAGATATTATTTCGACATCGAGTTAGCTTTCAGATACTGTACAAAGTTCATAATAAATGTTTAGATAGTCGAGTCTCTTTCCATCCCGAGGCTCGACTTCCCTTCATGAGAGGGCTGAAAATCAAAGTGTGCAATGTCCTTTGACTCGCCAGATATAATACGATAATATTGGAGGTATTAAAACGCGAAACGTGTTAACAATGGCGCCTTAGCGCCGCGTTATGCGCACGCGGTGCTCGAGGCCTAATCTACGAGATACCTGAGCCATCGTATAGACTTCTTTCACCGATGTCTCCAGGTGTGCTATTACAGGTGAGCATCTCCGTTTCTTACCTGGGTCAGGGTCTCGGGGGAATCTACATGCACACAGGCTCTCGTCGTCTACGTAGAGGCACGCATACGCGGCTCGACTTACACGCGCGGCGATCTGTCCGCTGCAGGTGTGGAAATTAAAGATTGATGACGAGCGCTGGTGCAAGGTTACCGTCGAGGTCGCGCGGATTCTACGCCGGCAGCAGCAGCACACCCCCGAGATAGACGATTTCATACTTGATTACCGTAATCTCGCCTCTCGCGCAAAAACATGACGTTTCGCGGATACCGGTACAAGGGCGATCTGTCGTATTAACGACTTAGATGAATCTCTGTTGATTCGTTATCGGCTGCCACATGCTACGACAAATGCCTAATAAATTAAGGCGGAAATTGGAATAGCACGGAGAAGCCATCGTCATCATTAATTTTGTTTTATACAAGATGATAAGTCCTCGTCTACCTTTAAACTTTAATACCTTAAAACTACTGTTCTAATTAGTCTAATTAATGGTAAATATCTTCGCATACATATAAAATTAAAGTTATTACATACTTAACGATATTTTATTAGATGTGTGAGATCTCCTGTTTTTTTAATTTTATATACATAATTACCTGTAAACGCAAATGATTCGACTTATTGCATGTTTTATTGCAGCAAATTTTACTTTTAAACGTAATTTTTATATGCAAATATTTTAGGATTTAAGGTAAGAAACCGATAGAATAAAAACACGCCGCGATAAATATATAAAGATTACCGAACGGTATTTTTTGACAATTCAGATTAATTCGTCGTTCAATGCGCGGTCGAGAAATTAGGACTGAGGTTCTTGCGGTTGATTCGGGATAATCAAAGAATACCGCTTGATCTAATTAATTGAACTAATTTGCAATTTGAAACGGTTCGGAATAAACGATAATACTGTGTAAGCTTATCACATGGTTAATAAGCACAGCGGCATAATCTGCATCAAGAAATGGTCATGTATTTCCGATCTGTGGTCACCTGTCGATTCATAAATGGTATACCAATGTAATGAAAGATACTTCAAGTGATCTTTAAGACCTGCGATAATTACCAATTTCGCGCGAAATATTGCAAAAATTTAAGAAGCCCGCTGTTACACGAAAAAATTAAATTCTCGTAAACTTGAATCATATAATATGAATGAGACCGTAAACGTATTTACGACTGCGATATCTTGGATGCCCGCTCCCTTCTTTACGAGGATAAAACCTGCCGCGTATAATTTTTTTTTATATTTTTTACACCTCGCGCAAAAAATATTCACGTACAAGGCATTGGCTGGCGTTGCTGTCGCAGCTGTTAAAATCTTAAATAAAATTGTTTTGACGCGGTGCGCTCGCCAAAAAATTATGAACGAATAATAAATGCGCAACGCAGAAAAACATCTCCGCGCTTTCCCAAAAATTCGTCCGCTTCCACGAAGTGTTTTTAATCTTCGGCCGCTCGTAAATTCGGCGGGAGATCGGAGATAGCTCCGATCGCGCGCCATCAGTAAGCAGATTAATATTGGTAACAACGGGGCGGCGAAATGACAGGCCGCGCTGCTTTTTCGCGTGTCTCGGAACGGGAGGAACGTTTTTTACAATCTTATTTCTATCAATTGGGAAGATAATAAATCCGAGGATAGCGAGGGTGATAAATAAAAGTTCCGCTCTTCCCACGACTCACGGATATACATTATATCGGCGATACTCTCGTGTAGTGCTTTTGCTCCGGGCACGATAGGCTCGATCGTGCTTGTTGTAATGCTTGTAAATCGCCCCGTAATCAATGAGTTACGATTCACGGCCAATAAGTAAAGAAGGAATCGACCGGCCGCTCGCATCTTCGGTGAGCCGGAGCAAAACTGGCGCGGCGCGGCGTGAGTTTGACAGCATTAATTTTGATACGCCCGTCCCCCCCCTCTCTCTCTCTCTCTTTCTCTCCCCGTCGTTATTATACATATTTTACACGGCCTTTATGATATGCGACATAAGTTATGTTTCATAGAGGAATATAACAGGGCGCGGAGAAAAAAATGGACGCATTAAGTGGTTAAAAAGCCGGTATGCATGCTCGCGATGGCACGTAATTTGAAGTGTTTTAGTGCACCCGGGTGAGAGCCCCGAATGCAGCGGTAATGAATGATAATGGATCGCCGGTGATAAATAACCGTAACAAGAGATTTATTATTTATAATCTGAATAGGTCTTTGTACGTGTCCAAAGCGATTAAATATGTCGAATATATCAGAGCGATGGAGCAAGGATGATAAATGATTATTACAATAAGTATTGTAGCATAATATAGTTTGTCGGTCCATTTTCGATTAGTCAAATGTGCCTGCCGAAAATGGAGATGCATAAGATAATTAATATTAGAAAATGATATTGATTAAAGAATGAAAAAGATAGGGAGAGACGGGGAGGTAAAATTACGGAAATCATAAATCATAATCGGCGACGCACGATCTCCATTCGCTCGAAGGTAGGCTTCCTGAAAGCGTATATCTGCTATTGTTCAAATAAATAATCTCAAGACATTTTGAATGCCCCCTTTGAAAGCCGGGATCCCGTAATCCTGATTAATATCCTTTGAATTATGTAGCCTACGTTTAAAAGATTAACGAATAAGAGTGTCATTGGCTTCAGCCAATCAGTGTATTATCCGCGGCTCTATTATTTTTGTATTACACATTTACAATACTTGTGCCACACGATCATCTTCAGTCGCGGATTGAAACGTTCCGCGGATAAAGCGCGAGGTAAGATCTATTTTAGATACGATTCGCGTTTATAACGCGAAGCTTACAAAGCAGGCTTATCTTTTTTTAGTCTATTCAATCTTCAAGGTTCAGCTTCTCCCAATCGTTGTCAGATGCAAGTAAGACGGATTACCCGGGCAGGAAAGCGACCCGCGATAAAAACAAGTCGCCAAGCACAGTGCAGCCGAGTGCGCGCCGCTTAATACCGTACCGCGTGCATAGCAGACGATTTAGAAACGCGGCGGACAGACGGTTCACTCGAACAGCTGGAGCAATCATTTCCGATGACGCGGTTCGATTGAAAGCAGTATGCTCGCGCGCCGTAGAAATCCGCTCGACTGCCAGATGAGGAAGACTCCCGTACGTGCGGTGCGAGATTTACGCGCCTCGCCATTCTAAGTCCTTGCATGCGTAATAAGAAAGACCGTATAGTGTCAAATAATGCGATTAGGTAAAACGTTTCTGTCTTCCTAGACCGGCCGGGCTTCGCAACAGCGCGCGCGCTTCGCACGTACCAGCGATTGAACGTTCCAGAGATTGGAACGTCATCAAAAGTCTACGTGCTCGATAAGCGACATTTATATTCTCTAAATCTCTCCGAGATTTATACCTCACGGGTTAGCACGTCGTTACCGTTTGGATAAGAATCTGTTGTTGAACGCGCATTCGCTGAGAGAACTCACGGCGAGTCGCGGTGTGCCAAGGGTGACTTATGGAAACGGGCAGGAGCACGTCATTTATTCACGCCGTTATTTTGTAGTACGGTCTTACGGTCGCGGGTAACGTGTTACTCGACCTTTCGATAACGATTTCCATCTCGTCCGGTTTATCTAGTTCATCCGACTCGGTTCACGCACAAGGAAATAGATAAATGATTATCTACTGAAGTATACAATGCGCAATTCGAAGACAAGCTGAAAGAACGTTTCGAATATATAATATTAACAAACTAGTAGTCGTCTCGAGCGTTATTCTGCTTTATCTTTTTACTATATCGTAGTAAATTGCTGCTCTCTGAAAATATTATAGTTAATTATTATTACTCGATGTAATTATATGTAATTCTATTATTATTCCATACACGATAAATGGCGTTCATGATCGATCATGATCCGTTGCAATGTTTTTAATATCAACGGGTATATTTGACAGAAATCTCTCCGAAAAGCACAATTTCCGGAAACATTATTTATTTATACTCGAAGAAACGTTTTTACCGTATTACTAATACGTATTACCATTACTGAAATAAATTACTGCTTATTTATCCGTAAAAAGGGCCGAGTTCAGGCCCTTAAAAAGTAGGTTCTTCTTGTAAATTATAATGAGCCCGAAAGTACACCCAGTAATTCATCAGCAGCAATCCCGGCAACGCACGCGATGGTACCTCGCTATGTCGTGTCCGCCTCATCCTCGCCCTTCATCGTATAATTATGTTCCTTCGCGCAGTATTGAAAGACGTGTAAAAGGTTGTACCTTTCATAAAGGTGGTATTTACTTAAGCCGATTCTTTCAAAAAATTATTCAAAAGATCTGTAAATGGGGAAAAATCGATCGCCGACGACGAGCGGCGAGACGAATGCGGGGGTGGGGGGGAGAGAGTACCAAAAAGTACAGAGGAAGAGAAATTATTCAAATTTTGTCTGGACGGCAATTTAATCGCGTGATGTTCGCCACGTAGGTACGTAGACATTAAAGCCCTCGAAATTGCATTGGCCGAGCAGGATACGCCATTTTTGCGTGGCCTCACCTCTGCCGACGGCAACCAATGGCGATTGGTAACTTAAAAACGGTACCCGAGAGGTATGCACGGTGTCGATAAACATGTGTGGAGGGAGACACACTTCCAGGGAGGCTACACCTGTTATGCCGATACCATACGGTGGCCACTTATTGCAGACGATATTTCGATTACTGGTCTGGCTTCGTGAAAATTAATGACGGTGTAATAAATAATATATCGTCGTATTATTATTAATATCGCGGGGAAAGAGGGCACAATCAGCGACGAGGCCATAATCATACATCCCCTGATTTTTTTATGGCTCGAGATAATTATATATATTCGACACTGAGTATAGATTGAATCATTGCCGCCGCGCAATTCTGACCGTATTTTTACAATAATATTTCATTACATGTATAATAAAGAAAAAGATAAAGGGCCTCATTATTACACTAGCTTCTCCTATATCCCGATTGTGAGTTCCCGCGCCAATTGATATCATTATTGTTTCGCGGCACCGAGAGATTGTGGATAATAATATTTGACGCGGACCTTCTGTTCTCTCTGTTCGCACAACGGTGAAATAGGAAGAGCGATAATTCGTGAGAGGAACAGTCCGTGAGGCATGCGCAATTACATGAGTGGCATCGAGTAGCGCGTCCAAGATTGATCGCGGCGATGAATACCGCTGTGATTCACAGCGACGAGCTAAATACAGGAGAATGAGCCATATAAATCCGCGTCCGCCGCGCGGACGCTTTTGCTGCTTGATTTGGACCAGCTGGCAAGAGGATGTAACGGAAGGCGCAGTCGGAAATCATTAATGTCCAGCAACTAAACGTTCGCGCGGTGACTTGCCGCAACGCGTCTCCGCTCCGCGGTAGATGGCTTCATAATTCATAACGAAAAAATCTCGCAGGAACGTTACCGTGAATGTCGTTGACGCATATGTGAAGATCCTCTCGAAAGATAGGCAAGTCGAAGTTACACTGGCACGTGCAGGAGCTGTTTGGCACAAGCAGGCTCGAACTCGAGGAACTCCGAGAGTAAGGACTGGCGGTGCCGCTGCTGAGCACTGTACAGGCTTCCGTGCAAGAACCTGTAACCAATTATAATTTACAATTACGTTAGATTGCGTCTGTTAATTTAAAATAAAATTCGAGATTTCGACCGAAATAATTTCCCCTGCAAGTGCATCCATTTATAAAATTATTCAACTACATATCCATTTACTTATGTTTCAATATATTTCAATCAAGTAAGTATCTGATGTTATGTCTACAATATACATTATTAATCGTTGATTGAATTTTACAACTGTCTTTTCGTGTTTTATCTTGCTTAACCGCAGTTTTCGTTTTTCTGCTTTAATTGATATCGTGTCCATGTCGCGCATTAAAATACACCACATGTCATGCATTAATGGTCAATTAACCAATCTTTCAAGAATCAGTAACTTGTTCGTGTGCCAAACGTGTTTCGCAGGATCTCGCGGTAATGCGAGGCTCTCGAAGATGCGACGTACAGTCCGTCGGTTGAAATTCACGTGTTCCGATCCTCAGGACGTGCCGTATAATCCAGCCGAGCAAGGACAGGTCGGACAGCTGTCAAACCGTTATATCGTAATTTCACGGTTAAGCCGTTACGAACGTCTTTTTATTTCGCGCAGCGGTTGTGTCACGATTTCGCGCAAAATCGTCGTGGAACACATTCGGCACTCTCGAAACATTTTGCTTCCGCGTACCAGAAAATCACTCAGGGGCACTTGCGCCGTATCACCGGCGCGAATCGCGCTTTACGAGGCACGCTTCTCGAATCAGACCACCGAAATGCAACGCGTCATAATGCCGTCATTATCAGAAATACCACAACGCATTGCGAGAAATCGCAAATAGATATTAGGGTCTCGAATGAAAAACATGACGCACGAGTGAAAATTCCGTTTAGAGGAAATGTCCGTATTACAGCATTTTCAGCGCGATACTTTCGGTCGTCGTCCCGAATTGCCTCTTTCGCAGATTTTTAATACAACAGTGCCGAATACATTTTTTTACCTTCAATGGTAAAAATATCTCCATCGGAGTGCCGGATGACCGATAATTCCTGACAGCGAACGACGACTTGCAGCAGGTTGAAGCTCGTGAGAACGAGGGCTAGAGAACGCATCTTCCCCACAGCATTCTGCAATACACAAACAGAGACAGGTCGTAAATAATCGAGTGGAATATCGAGAGGAGCGGTAGTTTTATGCGTTTCGTTAGCCGCGCCAAACAAGCGTTTGTTCGGCATGGCCGATAAGTCATTGAAAATCCCGTGAATTAGCAGCTGCTTAATTCCGCGACATTACACAAGAGACTTCCGGCAGTTATCCATTTATGGCGCCTTGCCAGTCGCTCGGTCTTCGCTAAACACTACACAGTCGCATCTGTATGCGCTTGTCAAAGGAATATTAACACGCGCATCATTTATCAGAAACGCATTACTACATTATTATTAGATATATCAATTTGGAGATATGCAAGGCTAACGTAATGTTCCTTACCAAAAAAAAAATCACACTTTTTGCTATGATACTAAATTAATTCTTGCTATGTGCGCGATAGATATACTCTATGACTTCTTACATGTTTGCTTTGTGAGGATCGCTCACATATCTTAAGCGACGTGCAAGTAGAAACACACGAGTACACGCCGAAGATTGAAAGGATACGGATGCTAATTTAGTCATTAAAGTAATCATCCTAAATTTGCTACGACCGGTTGGCGAGTGTTATGATTACGTTAAATGAAAACGCAATTAACCCTAACCCTGGATTCTTAATGCACCGAAAGGTCCGACTCGATAGCCTTCAAAGTTTCCCCTCGCGCTTTTTTTGCATTTCATAATCGATACGAGTGATCGGCGTGATTTGCAAGAAATTTATGAGGCACAAATCGTTCTCTCCTTCTTCTGGCTAGCTATTCAGTCGCGCGATTAATCGCCGGAATTTTAGACCGGTTGTCGGTTTATCGGGACACTCAAGCACAGTGACTACCGAGTTCTTTAATTTCTGTCAAATTGTATTAATCGCGGGAATGAATCACAACTGGGTAGATGAATCGCGATTGATTATAATCTCGGTTCTCAAGTGATAAATCGCCGTTCGATGATCACGCCTCGTTCTGTGAATAATTTCATCAGTCTTCGATGACAGGCGCAACCGTAATTTCGGGAGTCCTGCGGCAGGGATCATAGCGAGAAGAAGACGGGATGCCGTGTATTTATGTCCGGCCGAAAAAAGGAAGCGAGACGGAGCGATCGTTGTCATCAATCAAAAGCCCGTTACAGACGTGACGTCCCGAGGTCTTGCTCAAAAGTAATGAGATATTTGGCATTCGCTTAATTTCATCGTTTGTCACTGGCACAGTTCGTGCCCTTGAGTGTAAATCTTCTTATGTAAATCATGCTAAAGAGGTATGAGCGTAGATACGTAATTCCGTAAAATTTCGTATCGGATTTCAGCGTCGCTCTATCAAAATTCAATAACCCTACAAGCGCCACGTACGGGGGAGACTGAATTTTTTGCTTTATAATTGTACGCATCGACCGTTTGTCTTTAAGAAATTTAATAAGCGTTGCAAATGACTAGTTACTCGTCTATGTAATCATCCTCTTGCAATAATCTAAAGGAATCTCTACGGCAGGTGCTGGAAATTGCGCTATCGCGATTATATTAATCGGTCAATGAATTGCATTCGGAGTCTGATTATTGAATCTTAGCGCGCGATTATCGCGCGTAGGCCATGTAAATGCTGACGAGCGCACGGTAATTACAGTGCGAATTCCCCGCGAAATCGTGTTAATAATTATTTACGACGAGATTACACTGAGACGCATCTCTCATGTCGCACTCGCAACCGGACTGCACTTTGATTAAATTTTCTTCTCTGCGTGCTTGTCTTGTAATTATTTCGACGTGCGCTTGAAAATCTCTCAAAAGTCATCGAAAGAGGCGGAGAAGGTAGCCGAGAGAAAGTGTCGCTATACGCTTTTACGCTACACGATGAAAAGTCTTTTTTTTCCGTCAGGCAGATAAACAAGCCACGCCGTACATGTGAGGATCAGTTGGGCAGATGTTAAAACGAAACGAGCCAAAAACATTCCAAGGGAGCACAATAAAAGTGCGCTTGTTAAAGAGAATTAAGAATTCACGATGTGATCAAGTGCCTCTATAAAAAGCGGCATATCTTGTCAGGAAATTTAGTTACTAGAAGGAAAGCACCGTTCACATTAGCGTTTCTCGGAAACTTCGTTCGTCGCGACGCGAACGAACGACAAATCTTTCTCTCGAGCTCTCTCTTTCTTTCAGGATTATCTCGGGATCGTTGAATGAATGCGTTAGATACTTGAAAAGGAGAATTCGACGAATTTCGTGGTCGCTGATAAAGCCAGTTGCCAGCCAATGAACTGTACGGCTATAAATCTCTTTTACGAATGATCCTATCGTAAAATACCAAATGCGCTTCTTAATTATGCGTGACACGTCAATGGTGATATCACTTCGGAAATTATATGCACGGTTAAAGTAAATACGGATCCTACTATCATCAATTTATAATGAGATGCTAATATCTTATTTTGTTGACTGCCGAATTTATTGCTGATACCGTATAGCATGCCGAAATTTTCACACTGAATCTCATCAAAATCAAATGAGAAGTGTTAATTTGGCCATGGTTTTAATTATATGTGTCTATTATCAATCTATTATCAAATTATTACTTAATTATCATATCATAAGTGTCAACTTGTCGGTAATTATTTACGCTATAATTTTAATTTAATTAAATAATTAACATAATTTAATTAAAAAATTAAATTATGTTATTAAAAAAATATTTAATCAGCGTTTTGATATTGAGAATTAATTGCGCGCGCTGTTACAGACAAATCTGCAAATGTAGATATATTTATATTATAGATAACATATAAAAGTAGCTAATATATAAAAATAATATAAATGTATTTTACAAAATATATAATCCTCTAATTCGTTTTGCTAATGAAAAAAAATATAGAACTGAAAAACATTGATTAAATCACATTGAAATTAAAAAAAATAGAAATATCTAGTTTCCAAGTCATGTTATAAAAGACAATGCACGTGCGATGTAACTGATCGCAAAACACTGAGGGGTGCAATCGTGTCGGAAGGTCGACGTATCAGGAAGTGTAACGCAACCACCGTACCCCTTTATAATCCGCCGGCACCTGCACCAGATGCCACATCCGATTTTGTCCCGCGTTCCGCACGTTGCGGAACACGGCGCACGTGTTATCTTACGCGTGCCATCGGCCCGATTGTGCATAACGTTTCAGCTCTCTGCCCGCCGGTGTTTCTTGCTCTATTGGCCCAATCGCACGTGCCGACGGTGCAATTTATATCTTATATTGCGCGCGCGAGACGTAACGACGTCTCTAAGCTCGCATTATGCCCGGCCAAGATCTAACGTGCGCGATATAATGCCTGCGGTCGCCGAACGGTGTCTTTACTGGACACACGTGAGCTACCCTGAACTTCTTTTGCCCGCTCGCTGCGTGATATCGGGACCGCGTTGCGTTTTCCTCCTTTTTTTTTATCAGTGTTTTTTATCAGTCAGCGTACTTACGGTGTGTCGCGGTACGTCGCATCTCGTAACACTAATCTACCGAGACGACGTCACACAGAACTAGAAATTGCAGCCTTCACGTAAAAAAGATTGCAAGCCAGATGGAAGGCGTATCGATATCCGACAGCATTATAATAATGACTTGATTACTTTTCCCTTGTACAAAGAGAAGAGACAAATTATGCTCATAACATTACACAATATGACATTTCTGACCTAAAGTGCCGTATTGTTCAAAGAGCCAAAATTTTACTATTTATTTTTTAATCAAAGAGTGAGCAGTTTAATAATCATGCTTATAGATATACAATAACAAAGATAAAAACATGTAGAAAGTATACATCCGAATCTTTCATTCGGAGAACTAGTTTTACGGCTCGAAATTGCTCGAAAGTCAGATGAAGATGTTCCTCGCTCGATGTGCCGTGCAATTCGGCCAATTCGCGCGCGTATATGTCTTCAATGACAAATTATAGTGATTTTAGATAGTGCAAACTACGAACGCGTGTCCGCGTGTCACGCATGAGAATTATTTCGTAACAGTGCCAACAGTCACGGTCAAAGAACAGAGCGAAATAATGGTAGAAAGCAATGATTTCTAAGACGGTGACATCAATACCGAAGAGGCTGATTTCTCATCGATTTGGAATTTGTAGAAAGGTCCGAGAATGAAGCGCGGTGATGATTCGTTAAAGTTTATTATGCATGACAGAATGTTTAAATCGGCAATTTATAGCCAATTTGGACTGATTGTTATCTGAAGCGTAGCCTAGAAGGATCATAAACTAATACCTATAATCTACGGCAATCTACAAGAAGAACACAGAGTGAAGTTCGATGAACATGTTATGACACGTTACGTAAAGAAATAATTTATTCAGGAATTTAACGAGAGTGAAGATGTGAAGAATCCCGATCGTATTATATTTATTTTCCAAAAAATCCTAGAAACGGTTGCCGAGGCAAAGATTAAGACTGCTTCTGTACATAAGTGTAGGATAGTGGTACTTTATACGCGCGGTAAGGCATCGACGTCCCGCAAAGAACGGGAATTATTTTCAACCTAAAAACATGCGATCGTTGGATATAAAATTATTGTACTTAAGTTACACGCTATTAAATGTTATGTATCCGTAAGTATTCGATCGATCGTGTTCAGCGTCTTATTATCAATGTTCAGAATTACAAAATTCGTGGCCGGGTCCGAAATCTCACCAAGCCGATGGCGATTGTAACACGGGTAACCGTTATCGCGTAAATACACGCGAACTCAATGTTAATAGCAGAGCTCCTGCGCCTCAGCAATTATCGTCGCTGCGAGAGGAGCAACGGCGCATCAATATTCCGTAAGATTCCCCCCGGTCTCCTTCGTGTACGCGGTTGTGTCGACACCGGCATCATTTAGAGGCCAATACGCGCATAAAAAGGTGCCTTTGCAGCATTCGACATATCGCTAATTATCGCCACCTTCTGCTCGTACTTTACCGAAGGTCCGGCGAAAGAAACACTCTTTGCTTTCTTTTTTGTTTCTCTCGCGAGCGGCATAACAAGACGAGCCAACCTGTCGTCGATTAATCACCTACACTGCGTTTGACTACACTCGTTGCGACATTACGCTGAAGGCAAAATCAATAGAGAAAAAATTAGAGACAAAGTAATCTGCTATAAGATACTAGAAAAATAGTAATATACACTTTATAACAAAACGAAGAAGAATCCACTCTTAAAGAAGGCGTGTTAAATCGATACTCGAAAGTCTCGAAGTATTGTTGCCTCTTTTCCGCTGATTGATTTTCTCGCTTCGTATTGTGAGAGTAACCAATAAGACATAAAAATGATTTGCTAATTTTTTGCTATTTGTTGCTTTTAAAATTAATTTTTTTGCTTTAGTTCTTAAAAAGTTACGAGGGACTCAATAGCTCAATAATGAAAAATAAACTTAAAATAATTAAAATAATCTATCATAAAATAAATTTTGCCCAAAAATCCATAGCTCTTCTTTTTTTCCCTAAGAAAGTTTCTTTCAAAATAATGATTCTCGAATTGAAAAAAGTAGCCACCTATCTGATTGAAATGCTATATCTGTCCAAAACAGATACTTATTAATATTATGGGCACTATATCACAATGTTTATTGCGACAAACTCTCTTAAATCTTTCTACTTTGCATAGCGCGGGCATTAAAATTATTTTATATGGCGTGAAAATTCGCGATTTCTTGGCGAAATAGATCGTAATTGAAATTTATGTTTTGACGACGACATCGTGATGATATTCGGTGACTGCACGCAAATTCTGACGATTTGCATATATGTATATCAATACAGAAATCTGACAATTTTTATTTTATGCTTGACTGTTGGAATTCGATGCCTAATGAAGCGTGAAAATCAATTAGCACATAATCGGATTACCGTGAATTGCCAAGTAGCAATCTATATTTTTTGCAAATATTATTTATTTGTGGATTATGCGTTTATAATTCATAAATATATGGATTGTACGTTCTTATCGCGATGCAAACATGAATTTTGACAAGTCGCCGTTATGTGTATCGCAAAACCAGGCTTTCTCTTCATTACGAATTCTCTGGATGTAAAATTGATTTTTCGTTAGCAGGATTTCGGCTCTGCAGACTGTCATAGAGTATAATTATTTCATTCTAAATGGGGAATTCTCTCTCCCGTCCGAGCGGAGATCGTTGATCCATGCAATTAAAGAAATAACATTTTTATTTCGGTCGCACGTATTCCTTGTTTTCATCGAAATTCAGCCTAAATTTCTCCTGATTACGCGGCATTCCTTTCGGGATACGACCGCGGAAGGCGTCGCTTCTTCGTATACTGCTCGTAATGTTGGTAATTAAATTGCCCAAAAGTGCCTAATTAATTGTCGATATTTTGCCTTTTAAATAGATCGTTACTATGCATAATGCGCTTTTCGACTCCCCTTCCTTTCTCTTTTCTCTTTTGCGAAGCTGTGTCCTCCTCTCTTTGACTCGTCCCTTCTCGCATTTCTTCGAGTTGCTCCTCATCGGCAACCTGTTTCTCAGGCGGAGACTACGAAAAGTGACGTATTGCGTCACGCAAATGAGTCACATTGCACGCACTTGCTTCGCATGATTTCAATCACGAATCATGGCAGTATAAGAGTTTAATAATGCCCAGGTAGTCATTAAGGATAATAACGATAAATCGTATCACACTGCTGTGCTTGTTTTTAAATATCATTACGTGAATTTTTCCTTAATTAAAAAAGCGTAACTAAAATGAGCAAATGAGGAATTGATCGTAAATTCTTTATCGTTCAATATTTATCTTTGATATTATATTTAAAAAGTTCTTATTGATAGCTTCAAGTAAATTCTTATAAATTTAAAATTTAACGATGGGAACATATTAAGGTAAAATTTATGAATGTTTATAATAATTATATCTAAGTTGTAAAAAACTTAGATGTTTTAGTAAACATCTTTAAATAAATGTTTTAATTATATCTTTCAGAATTTGATAAATTACGAATGATAAAAATAATGCACTATTAATTGGTGATAATAAAATGTCTAATAAAATTTTGATGAAATTGATAAGTTTGAAATTATACCTTTTCGTAGATTACGTAACAGATATTTTTGATCTAACAAGTTAAAGATATTCCAAACATACGAACAGCTTAGTCATTTCAATCAGCACCTATCACATTTAGAAGCTAATGGTGTTTGCATTATAATGGAAGATGATTGAATCGATAACTTAATAGAGATCTTAATTTTTTTATTTTGATCGAATCAATTTCTCGGTTGTTTTGCGTCTTAATCGACAAATGTGCATAACTTCCGTCGTGCAGATTCTTTGAGTAATCGAACTTTCTTCCTTCTCACACATCGAACATTTCAATAAATTTCAAACGTTTCATTATGAAACATTTATACAAAGCAATTTTAGCTCGCTTTATAATAATAAATATTCATTCATTAAAAAATATTCATTTCGGCAAGAATTATCTCATTAAGAAATATTGCAGCCTATAAATGCGATAAGATAAATTCACAATATAATGAAAAAAGAATAAAAATTACTGTAATACCAAGACAATTTGTTTTCTTAAAACATCGTTTAAAATCAAGTTTGTAAGTCTTAAGGCTTTCGTAAATTTCAAATCACTGAATATCTGAAGAATATACGGCTTAAAAAAATTAATCCGATATGAAGGTTATCGGACGCTTCGAGTATTTCGTGTCGGCCGTCTTGTTCGCATGTAACGGATTCCGCATCGACATTCGTATCGATGTCAGTGTCGGATATTCAGACGGTGCACGTATTATTTTCGGCTTATAATTTCGAGATTAATGCCCCGAATGCCAGCCCGCACGTCGCGCACGTCCCCTGAAATCACAGATACATGGCATCCCTTTTGAGATTGTACGTGAGCGATCACAGCACGAAGCGGAAGAACACGATGTCGCGTGTCAACCCGAAGGAGAGCAACGGAGATTGCGGAGAAGGAACCACCCGTACAATAATACCAGGGAAACGAAACGCGTATAAAGCCGCCAATTTGAGTTTCGATGCTCCTTCGATTCGACTCGGACTTCGATAATTACGATTTGCATATTATGCACCCTGGTCCAGTCCTTTACAGTTTGCATAATATACGGCGATAAGTGCGTGGTTAATGCAAATATACGTCTCAATTGGACCGCAATCGCGACCGAATTTATGTGCCGCAAATTATTAATTGAATTTTTCGACAGTTACATTTGACAATTCCGTCATGATTTCCGTCGACAACCGGCAATATGCCGGGATTTATGCTCTCTTCGCCGAGTACGATCATACGGTCGCGCGATATATTGTCAAAGAGGCGGCGTTAACATCCGGCGTTTACGATAAATAGCCGACTGACAAATTGTGGGCGTGCAACGGCAATATTGCGACTACCTCATCGATCTTGCGAGAATTGTATGGTTTAAGGAGGCTCTTGCAGTCTCGTTTAGAACGCCGAGATCGACAATGGATCCTGAGTAGCCGTTCGCTACGGAAGAGATATTATACAAGACGCTGTACATGATTTATGTAATTAAATGTAATTTCTAAAATAAAATATGATTATTACAGATATTATACAGATTACTAAGGTTAATTTTCAGCCCTTATCTCCTAATGGTTATTACATGTAGCACGTTTTGCTACGTTTCATACCTAAAGCGTTAAAACTGACGAAGAGGTTGCCGGTAACAACTTATTTATTTTTAATTAAGGCTTCGAAAGCGTCTACCGCGACGAACGCTGCCGACATATCGAAGTAGGAGAAACTCGCGTGTGACATGACGTGTCTTGCTTGACGTGAGTTCTCATCTAGACATCTGTCGATAGGCGTATAGTATTCGATAGGTTTGATTACATGATTCGAATAGCAAAAAATTACCATCCATAATAAAGCACTTTAGCACTTCGCTGGAATAAGGAGAAAAAGAGAGGGAGAGAGAAAAGAGACATCGATGTAGCCACCTGTTTCTGGGAGAAGAATTTGGAAAGTCCTTATAAACGCAGGCATGATTATCGATATCGCAAAGCTCGTTAGTTAGATGGCTCCTCAACGTGTGTATGTGAGCAATTTTAGAACTAAACGAAACAAAACACGTACGCGATAAATCCACGAAATAATCCTTAAAAAAAAAACGCGTTCGCCTCATCTTAAAATCATCAAGTAGCCCGAGGCGTATCGCGCCGACCGCTTTTCACGATGGCCGCGATGGTCGATTATTGCACGCTATTGGCGAATAAGAGCACGCGGAACTGACGATGCTACTTTACACGTCAGCGGCGAATATTTAGTGAGATTTCGATCACCACTTGTCAGCTACATGCAAAATGGCGGCCTTCCTATCTTCGGCGATTCCCCGGCGTATGTGTCGTGAAGAAATCGAGGAAAGTTTGGATTGATCGCGACAAAATTTACTTCCTCGAAATGGAATTCACCGCGACTTTGGCCACAAACGGGAGCCCCACGCCTGTAATTTCGCGGCCCCATTAGACCGTCGATGTCGTTTCGTCGTCACGGCA
Organism: Tetramorium simillimum; assembly: GCA_011636635.1. Taxonomy (NCBI): domain Eukaryota; kingdom Metazoa; phylum Arthropoda; class Insecta; order Hymenoptera; family Formicidae; genus Tetramorium; species Tetramorium simillimum. Next base: position 41,851 of record VBVQ01000130.1, on the reverse strand, counting down.
GTCTCGTCATCTCCCCGTCCTCTGTTCTTTTTCGCGCGCTATATTGGTTGATTATAAGAGAAAAAGAGGAGGAAAAAAAAAAGGATAATGGGCTCTTTTAACGACGATAAAGGGCCGCGCATCTCCCGGAACGAGATTGAAGATCAAATGATCGCGGCGTGCTATAAAATTTGTTTTTATTCTCTCGTTTAAGTACTTTTACTGTGACAGGTTTACGATTTCTGCCAAAACTCTAATTTCACTTTTTTCAATAATCGAATGTTATGGTGATCACCCGGTGGCCGCTACTGTAATACCGGTTAATTTACATAGAAAGTGCGACCACCTGTATTTTAATACAAAATAAAGTTATTTACCGCATTAAGTACTCGATCCTTTTTTTTTAATTTTAATGTTAATTGAAATCTGCACAGCACAATGTCTTAATACGGTAATAGATTGGGAAATAGCTTGAAGAAAACAGCCATTTGTAAGCAACGTGAAGTACAAGAGAAATTTAATTCTTTACAAATTAAAATAAAAAAATAAAATTTCATACGAACAGAGTACTTGGGTCTAAACCCATAATTAATCATTTTTTGTTATATATATATATGTATATATGGTACACGGTAATACTTTTGATGGATTCGACAACCTTCCAAAATTCTTCTCATTGTCAGTGAGATACGGGATGAAAGCCTGCGCGTTTTCGTCGACTCTCTGAAGAGCTCGTTAATGAAGTCGAGAGACGCCGTGCCGTAAAATCGCAAAGTAATTCGCAGGTGATTCGATAAATAGCATATCGACACGTCGGGAAATAAAATGGTCAACGCGCGTCTAGCAAACGGGATGATCCAAAATTAACTATGTCCTGTATACGCGGATGATTACGCGAGACAGAGATTAAGTACATGCCGATGAGGTGCAACGTGGTTACCGTATACCGAGCGGGAAATCTAAAAATCCCGATACAAAGGCCCCTCAACCATCTGTGGCAGATATACTTCTGCGCGAGACGTGCAGTTCGTTCATAGTATACTCCCCTATGTACCGTTATTTATAAATCCTTATTAAATTCGACGGAGAATTGCAGCCAATGATGCGAATATTAAAATCGGACGATTGACAGATCAGGGAAAAAATGATTGTGTCATCGTCTCTCATACGTATAAACTTTACAAGATGCTATATCAGAGTTCGACGCATTGATCTGAGAATGATAATAATTTGCCGAGTAGAGAGAAAAAATAAAATGTAAATTGTCTCACGTTACACTTTTCTCTACTTATATGCGTAAATAAATTTATTATATTTTATTATTAATATTATTATTTATTATTTTATCTTAATACTGCGTTTTCTCGTTTTTTCTCACGTGATTCGTAATTCTTGGTAATCTCAGACGACCGATATCACATGCACACACACAAACACACCAAGGATCGTCGCGCGGAGTAAATTGTCTCCCATTGCAGAGGCGATTTCGATCGTTAGGTAACGGTGCATTAAGTTACGAGCAACAGGAACCGTTTTCTTTATTTAAAACGTCGTTTGAAATTATTTTGAAAAGAACGAAAATGATTATATTCCAAATATTATATTCCAAATGATTACATTCCAAATAAAGTAGATCACTATAATTTCTCGGCATAATCAAAATTTCACTCATTAATCGTTTTTATTCATAATATTGATCTGGAGATATTCTATTATGTCACCTAGAACAGCTCGATTCATATTCATAATCTAAGGAGAAAAATAGAATAATACATTATACAGTTAATAACACGGATCAACAAATATGAGAAATTAGATATTGCTCGACCAATCTTACATCTCATACCGTTAGAACAATGTGATGTCGATAAATCGCACGTGCGTGTACTTGATATACCCGAGAAGCGAACAAGTGACTCAACTAGTTGCGACGTGAATAATCGCTTGTAAGACAAAAGAAAAAAAAAATGCAGATCATATAGCATTTGCGACAAATTTTCGAAGATGAAGGTACAGTTACGTTTTCCCGTGTTGTAAATCTGCGGTCTGCCTATGCAACGTTATATCGCAACGTCATTGTTGCTCTCAAACAACGGTATTCTTTATAGATACTTTCAATTCGGCTGTTATATTTTATGATTTGTATATAGCTTACTTTCTCCCGATTTCGACGTCATAAACATGTCAGAACGAATAATAATTGTGTTCGATCCTTAATAGTTATGTTCAACGTGAAATTAATGGCTAATTCCCGTCTGTTTTCGTATCGGATTTCTTACACATGTGCTCTCGCAAACGGAAGAGCAATTGCCGTCCCTTCTCTCGCGATCGTCCCTTTAATAAGGAAGCAAAGCCGCCATTGACTTTGCAAATTACCTGTTGCTGGCCGACTTCCAAACCGCGATTTACGATTTCGATGTCAATGACCCGAATTGATTTGTTTAGCTGATCGAGACTCGATCAGCTAATTGCGTTCGCACTGAAAGATGAATTGCCGATTCACGCTTGCACCCAAATGTTAATATTGGCGTTATCATTCTTATCATGCGTAACAGGTCTATTACTTTCAATCATATTCCTTGACAGTTTGTTATCAAGACAAAGATCTACCTTCTCGGCGCCAGAGCGGAGGAGTCTTGATGACTTTGGTTTAAAATATATGGAGAAAAACTTCCACTTACAGAATCGAGTACAGATGCAACAATATATTTCTCAGTATATTAATTTGCGAAATATTTATCAATTTTTCACTATTTTAATCGTACAGCGATTCCTAAATTTTTTCCTTTAATTTAGGATTATAAGCAAAAATTACGCACAGTAGGAAATTCATCTCTTATCTTATTTAAAAAATCATTTTTTAATTTTTCATATAAAATTCCGTAGGTATACGATAGACATTACATCAATTACTTTATTTAAAAGGAAAAAGTTTCGATAATTATAAATGCACGTAGCGAGATAACGTTTTTTATTTGCCACGATAGTCAGAGATAATATACGGAGGCTCGTAATAAACATGATAATATTTTTCTCGATGACCCGCGGTCATATTGATTTCGGCCTAGATAGAACACTATGTTTGCCAAATTTATTATGCCTCTCCGCTTTGGCACCTACCTACAATCTGTCGAATCCGGACAGGTACTTTACGGGCAGTATCGGCCGAACACCCCGGAGAATACCGCCTCGTTCGTAATGCACGTTGATTTTCGAGCTTGGCACGAATGCTTTACAATCCATTAATAATACCACAGTCGGCCGTATCGCAAATCAACTTCAGGCCTCGCAGCATCGCCTGCAACCTGCTCGCATATCTGATGGTGCGCTTCTCCGATTCGTCATTGAGAGCGGATTAAAAAACAATGCACGATACATTGTGCAGTATGCCCGGAAGAAACGTACGCCCAATTCCGAATGTTCTTCGAAGAGAGAGATAGAGTATTATGCTAGGCTTTATTGATTTGTGAACGCAAAAGAATGCGACCACACAGAGTTAAAAAATGTAAGATAATTAAATCGCAATTGAAATGTCCTAATAAATATGCAACTTTGTGACACGCTTGATCGAGCTACGATGCTGATACAAAGTAAGGAACGAAATTAAAAAAAAAAATAAGAAAGACATCGTTAATTTCTATCTCTCGAAGTTTCGTGAAATTTTCTTAAGAATTGTACGTTGAAAATAAACATAATAAATACTGCTTCGTCTCATGTATTTGTGTTTTATTAATTTAATATGAAAATACGTAATTCAAGTAATAGGCGCGCTTCCATGATTTAATACGGCAGATACTGGCGTTCACTTGACCAAGGTGATGATAATGGCGAATTTAAGCTGATTGAATTACGGGCCCGCATGGTTAGAGTGGAATCACGATTTATGGTCGCACAAATTAGTATTCATCAATTGAGCTGGACGGATCTCGAAAAAAAGGCGCGCACGTGTATTGTGCACATGTCACGAATGAAGTCATGTATGAATTTTGTGTTGTGTTGAAATAAACGTATAAACATAAAATGATTATTTATTTCTCATCCGGTTCGAGGGATTCTTCTCTCTGCAGAAAATGTATGGGCGACTGCCATTGATTCATGAGAAATGAAAGTGTGTCTTCGGGACGACGAATTACGAATAGTCCGAAGTATTCTGAATTCATTACTTTTCGCATTTTCTCAATCGAGAATTCTAAAAATTAATTTTTCAATACTCGTAAACAATATCTCTTCATGAAAGAAACATAATTGCGCGCATTTCAAATTCTAGATTTGAAAACTTTGAAGATTATTTCTTTTACTTAACAATAAGTTACAGCTGATAAGACAGATTGACAGCCATTGTCCGTTTGCGAAGTTACTAAACGGATGTTACGGTTGAAGAAGGTTAAATGCCAAAAAAAAATTTCAGTAGGACCGCGCTACTCGTCTAGAGTGCCTATAGAGTTCATCCGTTAATCACGGTACGACGGAATTGGGAGTTAGACACTCGTTTGACATTTCAACCCGATAGACGCGACACTTCGATTGGCGACCGTTAGAGAAGAGGCCCTTTAGAAATCCTTCGCCCATTCGGAAGCCAGTTCCCAAGTCTTGTTTCTCGGCTCTTTGATTTTAGTCGGCCGAGATTCCGCGTCGCGGCTTCCTCACCTCGCGGTGAGACAGGTGCAAACAAATCGTTTCTATGCTCGAACGATCGCTACACCTACCTACCTACCTATCTACCTCTTTGGGAGCCGCACGAAATCGTTTCCGGCGTGTCTCGAGGCGCGCTGTGTAAACCGCGTACACGATATATATGGACTGTTTAAATACACCTGAGAACACGCGAGAACTGTCCAAATACACCTGCGCATGGGAGAGCACGGCGGAGGAGGTGATGCGAGACAAGAATAATATTTATTGGCCCGTTTGATGATTTGACAGACTGGAGGATGTCCGCGTGGAACGTGAGAGAACGCGGAAAGCGCCAAGCCGAGTCTTTTCTTTCAATCCAGGCCGAATCTCGTTCCAATTTCTCTTTAATTAATTCGCCATGTCGTTACTAACTCCCTCGGTACGATAAAATCACGTTTCAATATGCGAGATATAAAATAAATTTCGTCACGCAGCGAAAATAATGTGAACACGGAGCGGTGCGCTTACGCACCAAAGCCGTCTTCTTGTTTATTGCGTTCTTTTTCTCCCGCCGCGCACCCAGCTCGCTTCTATCGGCGATCACATCTTCGATCGGAACGGTCGGCGAGCAAGCTACCACGAAAAACACGTCCGTTCGCCGCCTACGTGCAACAATCGCTTTGGACGTGTGCGAAAGGTTGAACACTGTTTATTCAATCACGCACGCGAGTTTGCAGGACCACAACCCTATCTATACGACGGCCGGCCGGTCATCATCGACACTTATGCTCGCACGCTAAATTATAATGCATCGCCGGCGATTGCACCCTTAGCGCACGCACACGCGTAAGTATGCAAATGAGCAGGAATGTAATATTTAACGGTTGTACCGCCGCTCGGCCGGAATCGGTGGCAATGAACCTCGGATCGAGGCTCCTCTCCTCCACCGTTTCCGCTGATCGTTTCGGCACGCCCGATAAGCCGATCTTGGCGCGATCCATCCATCGATCACCGGCGGTGATCGTCGATATCAGGCGCCGTGATCTCGCAACGGTACTGTTTTGCCATAGTCACCGAGACGATATTTTCGCGTCGATGAATACCGCGGCCGCGCCGGTCGGCTTCTGTGTAACAGGGTAACAAATTTCGCAGCTTTCGCGGCGCCAAACTCTCTCTTCCTCTCTTTCTCTCTCCAGGATTTCTTTTTAATTTCTTCAATTTTGTTCGGAAACGTTCGCAAGAAACGAAAATAGCAGGCGGTAAATATAATAAAATAAAGTGTGCAATATATGGAGTGTTTTAAACTCAATGTTGATAATTCAGAGTATAAAATCTTGGATAAAAAATCTAATTTACTCCAATAATAAATGTATTTTTCTTTAACGTAAAAATTATTCGTTACATTCCACTTTGACGTTTATGTATTTTATTCTTTTCTTTTTAAAGCGTATGTTACGGGATATTATATGGTTGTGAAAAGATTTATGGTCCATGCCATCGCAGTGGCTTCTATTCGAATCTCTTTCGCACAATAATCTATGTCTAATCAAGATCGAAATCGTACCTATTCATAGTCGACATTCTAATGACGAGACGGGCAACATCGTCGACGTTCATAATTGTGTGAAAGTTCTCCAAGAACGCCGATAAACATGTTTCAACGTCGAGAGGAAAGATACCTATTGCGCAGAGACTTACTTTCGACGTCATTAAAAGCGACAGAAAAATCCGCGGATGTGAAGAAGCACGTTAACGAAAACGCAAGTCCTGGGAATACGCGTAGCTGCGTCAATACCGCACGTATTTGTCGGCAAATAGAGATTCCTAGAGAGCCCTTTTCTATTTTCCGTATATTCGAAATTTTTATCGCTCGTGGCTCTGCGTTTTTTTTTTTTTTACAGATTTCCGACAGCATAAAAGGTGTATTGAGTTAATATAAAAAGTTGACATTGTATATGAACGTATTTTTTGTTCGTTCGCAAGTTACAGACAAATGGTAACAAGATGAACGTGTTGCTTGAAGACAAAATATTGCTCTGTACGTATTATATGCGTGCGGTTTATATCAGCAAACACTCCGGCGGTGAATACCAGTGTTACAAATGATCGCGATCTCTCATTCGCCTTTTCATTACAATAAATCTATTGAATGTGTGCCTGTGCGGATGTTTAAAGTCTCAAGCATACCGCCTTGGCTCGGAAATACATTGCGAGCGTATCGGTACAAACAGGTAGAGAGATGCGGTGAATGAAACAAATATTAAGAAAAATGAAGAGTATTCTTAAGAATTTATTTGGAAATGTCGACTTTCTTGTACCGAGGATGTATGCACTTTATCTTTTATCTGAATCTTTTATCTAGTACCTACACAGCTACTTTTAACCGGTACTTTTAACCCGATTCACAATACATCTTTTTTTCCTGTCCGATTTCCTGCATTTAACTTGTTCTTTATTATCGAGAAAACCTTTCATGTAATTTGCAACAGAAATATATTTACAAGAATTGTTTTATAATACATTAAAATTATATGCAATACTTATACATCAAAAGATTACGTCAACGATTTGGATTACTTTAATGTTTAATAGAGACACTGTAAACTTGCATGAAATGATTTGTTTGATACTATTTTTCATTCATCAAGAAATTTTTTTTCCATTTCACGCGACTATAAGAGAGTTAACAACGCGATAAGCGTCACTGGCATTTATTCATCGTTATACGTCGACAGCCGAACACGGTCGAAAAGAGCGCGCTCGTAAATTATTCCGGGAACCACTTATGCGCATGGTCCTCGTTTATGAAGTTAACACGATGGAGTTGGGTGATACTGTCTTGACACTGCCTTGGGTCTCGCGAGCGATTTATTTTGATCGATGGCGATCACAGCTTTTCGCGGCGCGAACTTAATGGCCAGACAGGCTGACTCGACGCCCTCGACCCTTCTCATCTCGTTTCGCTCCCGAAATCTCGTTCATAAGACGAGAAAGTATGCCGTCATTCCGTTTAACTGTATGTAATTGGGCGAAGGGCGTGGACGTATGACGATAGGAAATGACTTTTGATGCACAGAATACTTAAGAAACGATATTATAAAGAAACCATTATTTTTTTGTACTGTTTTGCAAGCAATCTGTAGGACGCTTTTTCATTTTCGCGTCCCATTCATCTCATTCCAGCCGCGGTAATTTCTTCGACAATGACATAAAGTAAGAACACTGTCGCGCATTATCATTATGCATTGAATGATAATGTGTACAGGCAAAGATGCACAAACAAAGATGCATAATAATCGTTTCTCATGAATATTTTCTATCGAACAAAAGCGATTATTATCATGTGAAAACATGATAATTACAGTCATTTCGTGAAACGATCATTAACCTTCTTCAACTAATACCATTTATATATGAATAATGTAAAAGGAGATTAAAGACATTTGCAAATGAAATCTTTTTGTAGTGTATTTATACATACCTATATCTATATGACGAAAATAAATTTTTCTACATTTTATGAATTTAACAATAATTTATAAATAAGAATATAGTGAACAAGTTACAATAATATCATATTAAGTTTCAAAAAAGCAGTATTTTCTCTCACAAAAACTCAAGTACATTAGTCGAAAAATTTGTTAGTTAATTGATTTTGATTGAGCGACTTGTCGTTTGCTTGTAAATTATAAGTCTATTTACTTAAGAAGATTAGTGCAATTGATCTTAAGTACGTAAGTAAGTAAGTACGATAAGTACTCATGTCCATGATCTTCAATAACATTGACATTAATGAAGAAGGCTCGAACGGTCAAGATTAACCATGACTGATCGTCTTAATGCTTCCTAATATGATCTACGAGAAGACCTTCGAATGCATATTTGCTTAAATTTTTGCACTTGTAGTTACTTACAACGTGCGCGGAAAGAAAAAAGAAAACTAAACAGGGGTTACGAAGGTGTGCTTATGATTAAGGATCAGTCTCTAATCGGCCAGCCTTTACAAAGTGCACGCTTCAGGAGTAATTATGGTGGATCGTTGTTCATTAAAAGTAACGCCGGATTGCCTTTAATCGCAGATACCTACAAGCTATTACTTGCTACTCGAAGCTTCAGCCCAATCTTGACGTCTACCGAGCCTAACGATCACAAGATAATTGCGTGCCCAACAGCAAAATAACCATCATGACGTTTAGAAAAAGTTTGAGAAGTCAAAAGCGTCTATATATATTTCTGGCAGTTTAATTGTTCTAACTTCCAACTTTGCAGAGAAGTCTCGCTTTCGTAACAAACTTATATATGCTGATTTATATAATATATTGGATATTAAAAAATTAATTAAAATTTTATTTGTGGCATATGCCATTATTTTGTAAATCACAGAATTGAAATAAAAAGTAAGAAAATCTATGAATTTTTAATGGATATGGGAGAAGAATGAATTTTGAACAATCAGAAGAACTTTTAAATATCGAAGGATAACGTGACGGTGAAGAGTTTGGGAACCCCTGAACTTGATAGCATCGCTTTCACGGGTCGCGTTTACCGAGTTCATCCTAGATCCAAAGGCGTCTATGGATGCGTACATCAATCTTCGCGAACTTCTATACCTTGATCGCGTCCTGTGTAAATCCGCGCCGATCATCAATTTCCCATAACCCGCCGGCTTAAACATCCATCTATACGAATATACGAGTGTACGTATGTCTGTGCATATAGCCAAGAATCCCTTTCAAATCGCTCACGCCGCCTTTGTACCACGTCCGGTTAATTTGTAATGGAGATGGAAGCTGCGGAGATACGCGCAGCGTGCACTGTATCGTGATGCATCATTGACCGTATTCGAGTTGAACGTCGAGACAGCTCCGATGTCAATTGCGGCATTTAAATCACGCTGATTTTTCATCGCGAGTCAGTCGAAAAATAATTCACAAAGCGTACCGTTAGCGTAAATTAGTTTTGCATAATATCTACTTATGTCAAAGTAAGTCTCATTTTTTTTCCCTTGGTAAATATGTGCATTCTTTCATTTATCTTCGACGTTCCCGTTCTCTCTTGAAATTCTTCGAAGAGGTACGTTTAATAACTGTCGCCATTCTTGCTGATAGCGCGTGGCGTCGCACTGTCGCTAACAACATCGCTTTGCTGCAAACGGTGATAAACGAGCGTCGGAGGGATGCTTCGCGGGGACCACTTTGGAATTTCGATTGATAATGCAAATAATCGTTAACACAAATAAACGATCCGTCTGAGATTCGATTTTTATGCAAATCTCGGAGCGAGGAGACATCGCGGCTCGATCAAGTAAGGCATAAAAATTTTTAACTTTCGCGATAATTATCAACCGGGGCGAGAGGGACGGGGAGCGCGGCAGATGACACCGCAAGATAAGTACAGGATTTAATTATGAATGTCGGTCGCGCACGAGAGAAGGTCCACGTGAAAGCTCATTTCGACGGATTTTTTAATCACGACTTCGCTCGGGTAATATACGAAAGCTCGTCAACTGGCGCCACGTAACTGACCGCGGGAACATTTGTGGATATATAAATATACGAATCGGTGAGCATCAATTATCCGTCGGGCATCTTTGATCGTCCTGCGTAAGCGCACGTACCGATACCCGCGACGAATACTTGGATTCCGTGACGAGGATGATCGTCAAGCGCGACGATAACTCGAACTAATAATCGAAATCATTAGTCGTGAGTCTCGATAAAATAAGCGCGAAAATGTCTCGCTAAAAGTATGTCGAAATTCAGCGCGAATATCTGACCGAGAAACACAGATTACAAGTGCGATCTCATCGGGATAATATCACCGATGGATTTATGATGATCGACATCGAAAAAAATGAAGAGAACTTATTGGATAAAAATAACAATTGTCGTTCAAAAATCGAGTATATCATAAATGATTTTCGTAGCGTGAATATATTATTATAAAATTAATTTAAATATAATAGAGTGAATTTGATGTCGACATATAGATTTAGATGTGAATTTAAATAAAATGTAAATCGAAGCCAAGAATTCAAAATGATAGCTAAAACTTTAACACAATGCTTCGGGGAATATATTTGACTTGATGTTAGCAAAAGTGTATTACGGCAAAAACAATTGATGACCAAACTTAACAAAACCCTTGTTTGCAGGCACGCCTGGTGACGGACAACCGACGCGGTAAATCTAGCCTATCGCGCGTAACATCGTGGCACTTAAAAACGCGCTCGAAAGCTCCTGAAGACAGTTGTCGTCGCTCTTGCGCGTAATTGCTGCACCAGGAAGCACGCGCGACAAAATGGAAGAAAAAACCCTCTCTCGGGTGTCCACGGTCTTTTAGCGACTTGGAGTGTTGTGTGCCACGGTGCCGTAGATGACAGTGCTCGACTTGTTCATGCGGACTCTGAAAGCGAACTCGGCTGCTGCCGAGTACTCGGCGCTAATGGAGGAAGCGAGACGATTACAAATGCAAGCGATTATTGCATTCACGAGTATGCGTGTGTGTAAGTTTGCGTGTGTAGGGTGGTTGCGATACGGACGTATTTGCGCGGGCTTACACAGTAGGGAGTTAAAAGTACCAACGGAATTATCTGTCTCGATGATGCAGGAGCCTTCGCAACATACTCGATTGTCGCCTCCAATATTTTGCTATTATAGTCTCTACTTTACACGTCCCTACTGCACAAACAAGAACCGCTCTTGCGCTATTCGAAAGATGAGTATTTAACTTTGCTTCTGTTTTAACTGCTATCAATCTTAGAATTCACAAGTACAGACTCTTGTAATCTTCTTTTATGTTGTTGTACTTTAAAAGCTCTTTTAATAAAAATTTTTCCAATAAAATTTTGTTTTTATATGATTTTATTACAAGCCGGATTTTAATCTGCTTTTTCGCGATATTTTTATTTTTTAAATTATAATCCTTGTTATTATAACGTAAAATAAAATTTTTATGTCAAGTGTTTTATATTTTGTAAATTATCCTTTCCATAGTTACAAGTTCTATAAGTTACAATAATTAATAATTGAGCCTTGATAATATTATCAAAGTTACAGAAATTTTTCTCGTCATAGTGAACTCGATGACTTAAATAAAAGTCGCTGCACCTGCAGCTTTGCACAATTTCCAAGCTGATTGCCCCCGAGTGTTTTACCTCATCAGTGAAATCATTTTCCAACGAACCGTAAATCGTTCTCACGCACGTCGGCTAGACTTGCCAAGAATATTCGTGCCCCAAGGATTAGGAATTACCCTACTCGGTCATTATCCCCGGGGCATACCACGGTCCCCCCTCTACGGCACACTCGCGGCTCATCCGCGAGCATTTTGCGGCATCATCATCGTATACAACGTCATGAATACACGACCCGTGTATACGATTCGCCACGGCTATTATTATTCGGAAGTACGCAGGTGGAGAAACAGGTGAAGATCGCGCGTTTCACGGTAGCAGATCTAGCAAGGACGTCCAAAGAGACTCATTTACTATCTCAAATTGAAAAGTTATGATCTGCCCGTTTTAATTGTTGATTAAAAAGTTGAACTTTTCAAGTATAACGACTGTGCTACAGAACCGTGCAGGTCGATCGTAATTCTTCCTACATGATAACCCGCAGCGAATACGGGGACTGCAACCGTTGCCGCTAACCGATCGCGGACACATTTTTACGCACGTCGACGCGTACAGTACCGAGGCACGAACGAGCTAGCTGGCTACTTGCCGTAGCGGTAAGCTATGCGCGACGTACAGCAGGTCCCCCTCCGTACGCGCATCTTGGTGTACGTGGTACGGAAAAAAAAAAAGGAGAGACTCAGATTTATCACCAAGCACCGCTCTAATCGCCGGCGTACTGCGGGCCTGCGTTCCACGTAATATGTTAGCATCCGTCACGAGAAGAAAACGACTTATTCCACCCGAACTGAAAACTCGCAGAGGCAAGGGTTAAGCTGATTTTCGATTTGTGAATTGTAAGCTATTAAAATTTACAGGGGATTTAACATGACCTTCGAAATGGTGCGGCTAATATAAATAATTATTTGTATTGCAAAATCAGCTGTATGTTTTCTCGGAACATACAAAATAAAAATGTAGAAATTATTGATATGTTGATACTCGATATATTTTCATGTAGGATGTTTCCAATAAATTTGCAGCCATCATTACAGTTAGCTTAAAGTCCTCACTATGTCATAATTCGCGCTTGATTATATGTAACCGTTGGCGAGGATTTCTGCGGTTTCGTTACCGAGATCATGGCAATTGAAACTTAGTGTCAGCCCATCTTAATAACCACAATAGCCGCTTGCTAATTTACCATAAATTAAGAAACCACAGTACATTATTTGATAATCTCAGTAATGATCATGCCTCTAATTGTTAATTGCATCACATTGCGGAGTTGATAAAAATACTTAAAAAAATCGGAACAGAAAAATAAAAATTTTTTAGTACTCTTGCAAATATTTCTTTCCAATTAAATATTACATTGCGCAAATTTGTTTACAACTAAGAATTTAATCGTAGAGTACGTTACATAAGTAAATTACTGTGGTTGCAAAAGAAAAAGCTTTCAAGATCCTGGCTTCTGAGATAATCTTTAAATTAAGATATGACAAACAACCAAATGAAATCTCTGACATTTCATGATTGCGATATTAGTGTCATTTAATGTTGCGCGAGAAGACTTTTGACTTTTAGATCGCGGTGAATTTCACCAGGAAGAAATAAAATATGATGCTTCAATATATAACTTGCGCCGCGTAAGGATAATTAGAATAAATTACTTGTCTAACACGTCAATTTATTTATTGAAAAGGCCACATGTCGCTATAGTCATCTGGGTTGATGTCTCATTACAATCATCTAGTCTCATTAAGTCAGAAATCCAATTAATCAATGGATCAAATCATACGAGATAATGGCGTGCGTCCGAAATCAGACGTCTCATTCTGTCATAAATCGTCGACATTGATTGACCGGAGAAGTCGGTTGGATGGTTTAATTAACTTATCGCTCGACGACATTAGGTAACTTTCATCTCTTTCGAAGTGTCTATTCGTGATTTATCGAGTCACGCGTTGTCTTCACTTCTCGGGCAACAATTTAAAACGATTTCATCGTACAGTTTTAAATCACGTTTAAATTATCACGAGTCGTTTGGATCGTCAAGTACGGCCAAATTGCAATTGTAATCACTTTTGTAATTATGCGAATTACTATTCTCCCGGGCCCCTGGAGATTTATCTCTCACACTCGAGGTTAATTCGCTTAATTCAACGATACATGTGACAGTCTTGATAGATGGCTATGCCTGCTTCTACTAGGTGAACGTGTAACTCTGTGATCTTTGCGTTATTTTTGCCAGGATCTAGTAAGACGCAGTTGCTGAGATCTCTACGAAAATTCCGCGAGAGACTGGGAAATCGAGATATATTGCGTTACCGAGATACACGCGGAAAACGAGTTAGCACACGTGCTTCGTGTTACATTCACACGCGATCGTGGAAGAGCATCCAAGGACGCATTACCATCACGGAAAAAGGTGACGGAAGAAAGCGCCACAATTGTCAACAAGAAAATAAAGGCCGTGTTACATCGCCTTGGGAGAATATCCGCGAGCTTGTCATATTGCAATTATTTCATAATTAACGTGGAAAAATAGTGTTTAGATTTGATTTTGATAATAACCGAATTAAATCAGAATAAAATTATACAATTACAGCATAATCATCATCAAAAGTGGATCAAGCAACATCATCAAAAATTAATCAAGCAATATAGGATTTAAGGAAAATTCCTATACGGTGGATTAATGTGGAACAAGATAGGTTAGAAGTGTTAGTTACACTTATCTTCGACTGGAAAGTCGAGATTAATGCGATAACTATCCGGTTTATAAAGAAATTTTATGCGCAACATATCGCTGCAAAGACGCGAAGATAAATATATTTAAAGTATCATTGCGAGTTTATAAGAGTCGACGTCTGATACATATGTACAAAATACCGTACGATAAATATACCCGTGCACGAAATGCATACGTATATTAATAATAATCATTTCCGTAAGAATTTGAATCTCGCACAGGAATGCGGGTAAGCGAGATTTATAGGAATGACGGAAATAAATCTTACATAGATGGTGTCTGAAATCATCGACATATATGAAATCATTGACGTTCAATGCAAAAAAGATATCTTTCGAAAACTAATATTTCAGGATTTCAGATTAAACTTTTATGCGCGCCATATGCTGGCAATTAAATTCTTCACACGTGCCCTAAAAAATAATTACGTCATATAAATGTGACAACATCAATCAATAAATATTCGAAATTTTTAATATGCCTCGCGTTAATATTTAAATTAAGACAGAATAAAATAACCACATTTGTGACATAATTCGCCGTAACAAGCATAAAAAAAATGTGATGAACAAGCCGGAACTACAATCCGAATCCAAGCAATTGCTCACCGAAACGTAACTGTATCTTCGTGTTTCGACGAAATTTGCTGGGACTTATTTGCAGGTAGGTACATTGTAATGACAGGTCTTGTGTATACTGTATAATTCTCCCTTAATATCACATACAATCAAGTCACACGATTTCTGACGAAAGAGCGCTCGACGAGCGGCAAGGGACCTCATTTCTGTTTGATACTGTTCGCTTTCCGTACCTTTATCGTCTCAAATTGCCCAGTTGAAAATCACTTATCTTGTACTAAGTTACCCTTTTCGTGTTTTTACAGGGAGGTGTCAAAACTCACACAAAACCGGGACACAAACGGAACGGAACGGTTGTCATTCTGACAGCGGCAATTTAACGGCGGTGACCGCGTGTAAATGAGGGTCGATTCGTCGGGTAAAAAAGGACGACCGTCGAAGAGTGCAGCCGCACACTCGTGTTATTCAGATGTATTGCGAACGCCGAAGCGACGTCGATGATGATGGGGGTCCTGCACGATCGTCACGATAACATACGACTTGAGAGATGTACATCCCGATGCGCGGATTTTTTAATGGAGGTGTTATTACGTTTCTTCTGTCGTTTGCTAATGGGCCGCGGTATGGAATCCTTACAGTGGCGGACGGTACATTTTTGCAATGCGACAGGTTTCGATGGCGACCACCGTTATGTTTCGACCACATGCGAAGAGAAATAAAAATAGTATCTGATTCGTGTGCAATTTCAATATTTAGACGGATGAAAATTAAGATACCTACTAATAATTGTTAGACAAAAGCCAAGTGATATCTCTCGTTGTCACAATCAATGAACAACTTTCGGTTACAAGTTACTTAATATTCATGTAATCAGTAATGGAGGAATTTTCAACTTCTACGAGCGAATACTAAAGATAAGCTTCGAAAACTATCTCTAACAAGCTCTACGTTAATTTTAAATGTAGATATAAAGAAGAGCCGTCTCGATTCGTTCAACGATGATTTCACTTTTCCGTGAAATTGCCTCGCTCGTAATTCGATTCTCTCGAAGAGTTCGATTAAGACATACCTGACCGTCATGACCTAAACTTTTACGATCCAAGAGATTTACGATCGGCCAGAACCTTCGACATCGCTATGTTCCTCATACACGACTCGATGCGATAGTCGCGTCTTTCGAATTCAGCCGGTGGCGCATAAGATGGGCACGGAAATCGACACGAGCGTCATTAATTCAATAGAGTCATCGAATATTTTACGGTCAATAAACCGCCGATGGTACGTTATCGTGTTAGAAAGAGAAAAAAGACATTTGTAAAGTGATAGTTAAAAACGTTAATGGTAACGACGACGACTATTCGATCGTACTAAGGTTGCTAAACAATTTTCTATCGTTAGAGTTGCGTCACATTATATTCAATTAAGTATATAATTAAGTATACAATATTACATAATTACACATAAAATTCGTAGATTATTTAGTGGTAATTTATAATTGATGGCGACTCGTATTTATGCGTACTGAATGTAACGATGAACATAAAAGTGATCAATCAGGGTTTTTTTAAACAAAATTAGAAAATACGATCAAAAAATTTAATTTCGAAGTTTTATTTGTTTCTGATTTCTAAAAACCATTAAATTAAAATTGAAATTACTCAGTATTTAGCTCGCGAATGCTTTTTCAACAAGTTATCTTAACCCCCCCATTCGGATTCTCGTCGAGTCACGGTGAACTTAACTTATGTCAACGCAGGTATTTTAATGAGACAGAGACAAAGATTTCAGGGATGCCTCGTCGTGCAGTCAAATAAATTGTACAGAAGGTATCTCAAGTTGTCCATAACACATTCCAGTTATACTACACACTACAACTTAAGAAGAGTAGCACGCCTTAATTATTTCGACACTGAAAATATTTAATTCCAACGTGATTAATTCTGCGCTAATGAAAGAGACTACCGTGAAAGTATAACCGTCGTTGATTTTAACTATCCCAGTACAAAATTAAGCAAGAAACGTGTTGCCTGTCGCGCGTAACTGCTGCTCCTGAAAAAGCACGAGGATCGGCATCGTAAACATCGCGAAACTTCGGGGAAGAAAAAACCGCCCGGTGCGTGACAAGGTAAAGAAATTGAGAGACGAAAGAAAAATTAGAGAGACGGCGGGGACCACCATGCCACATACGTGCGGCATTTGAGTGAAGAAATATTTGCACGGCTGTTCATGATGCCTCGCTGCGGGCGAACATCCGATTTGCGTTGTGAATTGATCGCGGCACGCATCGTAGCTGCAAGCGCCGATGAAAGTGAATAACGCGAATCTCCACCGCCAATTATATTCCATCCGGTTATGTTGGAACGATACGCTAGACAAACGAACGTTCCGCCGCAGGCTGAATCTAACTGTGCCGATGAGTTTTGTTTTTTTTTTAATTGTAACGAAGATGTATGCAAAACTTTGATAGAGGTTCAATCAACAGTCAGGTTTAATGTAAAATGAAAGTTTTACATTTGAGCGTTAATTTGGAATTTTCTGCAACGCACTATGCTATTGTATTATCACAGTTCAAGTTATGTTCAATTTAGTATTAAAAATAAATTTAACATGTGTATGCATAAAAAGTATTCGATTTGATTATATTTTACATGTAAGACATATAAATAATAAAATGTAATATTTATTAAAAAATGAGATTACATGTTAGTTAATTAAGTGATAGTCGATGTTAAAAGGGTCGTATAATTTCAACAGAGGAAAATGATGGATGCGTGCGAAAGGTTATTGAAAGATCACGATTACATATTCTAATCGAAGCATACATGCTTCGTACAATATCGATACATCGATTACGGCGTGTTGCGCGTTACTGAGCACGTCTTTCCTTTGGCGCGATATGTTTCCGAATATTTTTCGCGACGCGCTCCGAATTACGCAATGCGTTCAAGCAGATCGAATGGAAAAATCAGTTTTCCGCATCGCTGGCTATCCTCACTCGAGGCCCGTCAAATTAGCGCGACTAGCAAAAGACCGGGTCGCTTTTAACGGCGGGGAGGACAAGTTGATTATCCGTAATTCAGCTGGCGCAAAAATCCCACAATCGCCTGCCCCTACCTCCGAGAGTAAGACGCGTGGACCGCAACATCGAGCCGCAACGCCGCCGATTATTATCCGCCATCCCGCCGGTGCAAAAATCCGCGGGCACCTTACGGAAATATAAAGTGGAGGATCTCTCTTCTCCCTTCTTTCTCTCTCGGCGTATCTGCGACCAATTATTTGCAATCGACAACGACGATACTAACGGGCGCGTTATGGAAATACACGTCAATCCCTCGGGGGCTCGGGTACACGGATTGGAAATATCTTCTCACGAATGTGCAACCCATGCGCGATCAATCTCTTAACTATACCAGTGCACGAAAATTATACTAATCTTGTTGGTTTCCAAAAGGATGAAAGCTTTAAGAACTTTATTTTAGTAATTTTTTTTTTTAAACACGGTTTAGAAGTGTCTATAACACTGCCTATAATCTTCGAGCGATACTTTAAATCATATAATCTACTCTATTTCTTATGCTACACGTATACATAAAGCTATATATTCAGATTATTTTTTTCTTTCGATAATCTTTATACTACCTACAACTTGCAAAACTATGACAGAAGAATATTACAATGTTACGTTAGTTTGCACGATTATATGTTTTTGAAACTAGAGATATTGGACGCATAAATTACATAATTATTACATTTGTAATAATTAAAATAATCCGTTTTCTTTGTATCTATGTCAAAAAGATTCTAGAAAGAAAGTTAATTATTAATCTAGGATAAATAACATGAGTATGCAACTCAATTTTAAACGCAAGACTAATTAAAATGGTGCAGACGTTCTTCGCTGATATACGTGTGCTCGGGATTCGAAAAACACAATGGGCAGGACTTTAAGTTACACGATAGGAATCTCTTTTGGTATGTGCAAAGTACACCTGTTATTGCACCAAGTAGAGATCCGCTCGAATTATCATGCATGCCATGCAGGCATGCGTAACCGGAAAATGACTTGGAACGTTTGCATAACTCTCGGTCACATGTTTCTCTCCCGAGTCGAGGAATCGCCCAGGGAGATCCGGTGCTTCTCGTGCGTTTATCCTTCCCGAAGAGCCGCGAGGTCGTCGCCGGCAATTTGCATCCACGGCGCGGTCGAAGCGTTTGTTTTTCCTCGCCGTGCGAGCGAGCACGTGGTCGGTCCATTAGCCGTAAATCATAGCTCATGAAAGCGACTCGGGCGAATAGTACGATGAAAGTAACAGTTTACTTGCACTTATACGTGAACGTGTAAAGTAGAGCATGTGAGATGTAGTAAAAGCATCATGCGCGGTCGCTCATAAATGCGAGCGCCTTTTTAATCTCACTTCTATTATAGAAATATATCTCGATAGAAGAAACAAAGATGTGAAATCATAAATTCTTCTTTAAATTAACTTGCTAACTTGTTTGAGATTTATTTTGTCATCGAAAATGTTTTCCGTGCGGCATAACTTGATGCCTTTGACGAGAGAATGAGAAATATATGATACATTTAGAAACGGGATTATTTTCAAATATATCCATAGAAAAATTATCACGAATTTTTTCCATGGTGATGACAGGTATCCTCAAGAATAATCCGTTAATTATAAATTTGTTTCTTTATGGTCACATTTGTGCAAAAGGGGCCATTAGATTGTTCCGTGCCGCTTTCTGCATGGCGTTTTCTCCTCGATCATGTGTCCCGTTTTCGAGATCGAAGATTCTTTTACATCGATTACGAGCATCAAAGTCTTCCTGATTGGTTCTGGCCCGACGCCAAACCGCTTTCCGATCGGCCAATAACGGCGCCTGTTCCGCTCTCGGGGTTAACGCATTCGCGGTCGTTTGATGTCATTACGCAAGATGCATCCACGATGCACCGATACATGCGATGGTAGGGGGAAAGAAGGGAGCATCGCGGGGTAAATGCAACGGATACGTACGTCCATCGTACGCACGTAGGCCGGCAAACACCGCGTTGTGCGAGCCGAACTTTTATCCGCGATCGAAAACACGCATCGTGTGTGCCTTTTTTCGATTCCGTCGAAATGATGCGCCGGCCGACTGATTGATACCGGTTGCACCTGATCATGAATTCGTGGAGATAAGTCATGGATTACAGGGAATTTCATGTCAAGGAATTCCATCCCGCCCTCAAATATTTCGAAAACGAAATCTAATATCAGGACACCAATTTCAAAAGTATAATTTTTGATTTAGAAATATGTAATAATTAGCGAAAGGAATAAATGATTTTCCGAAGATAACTGATTTCGTATTTTAATTACCGGTTCTCTAATCTTCTATCATACAGCTGGTGTTCGTTGTGATATTAAACGATACGGAAATAAAAGTTTGAATCCTTTGAAATTGAGGAAGTAGCACTTATCTTATCCTACATTCCGAGCATATATTCGTACATGTAAAAACGAGACAAAAGAATCAGTTGCAGTACTGAATAAAATTGTTCTGCATTGAACACAATGCGGCATTAACGAAGTAACGGCAGAATTATAGAATTAACTCTCCAATTATGCAAACGGCACTTCGCGAAGTTCCTTATTCGCTCGAAAAGAAGACTGGGAGCTTATTTACCATCTGCTACCGGCCGAACGTCATTAAGCTGCACATGTCAAAATTGCGTTGTCAGAACGGGGAGCACGATCTTATCAAATTATTCCGAAAGGCCGCACGCAATTCCCGCGAGCGCGAGCTGTAATAAGATTGTATGCGCGATACGTATCTGCAACTGATGAGCGCGTAACGAGGCAGCGCCATTGAAGAAGATATTTCTTTAGTTAGCAGATAATCTAAGCCGCTTAAAGCTGGCACCCCGTACGCTCGCCGGAGGGAAAACAGCCCGAGGCAACGAATATGACGCGCATCGCGCTGATACGGTTATAAAGACGGTGCAAAGGACCTATAAATACCCGGAACATTATAGAGATTCTTAACCGCCAGGTGAATATAAACGACGCTCCGAATGAATTTCGTACTGATCGGTAATGAGCCATCATTTGCAAGCGAGCACGAGGCGTTTATCACGAGGCTAATTGAGTAAGCGATTATTCATATTCATCTCGTGCCCCTTTGCTACGTCGCACGACGATTTACGTAATAGTCCCGATCACATTCACTGAATAGCTAATACGCCCTTTGTGCATTACGCACGTATGAGGTGTAATTTCCGAGCGGTCGAATTAAGCGATCTTGCCGCTTATTACGACGACAGTTTGTATCGAGGTGATGAGGCATCGATAAATGCCTTAGAAACTATTAGCATATGCATGAGGTACTTAAAAACCTAAAATGCACTGAAATAAAAAAAAACGGGAAAGATCGTTTTAAAAAGATTTTTGTGGGAACACAGTGGGAACATCTTCTCTCTTTAATCGTATGTTAGACGATTGAAATATAAAAAGCGTTGTTAATATTAGAAAAATATTAACAATTTACACATGTAAATTATGAAATATTTAAAATAAAATCGAAAGGGACATTCTGTATTTAAAAAGTAAAGAAAAAAATTATTTTTAAAAGTAAAAAATAGCAAAAAATTAGCAAATAATTCTCATGTCTTACTGGTTACGTTCTGATAATTTGGCTCATTATCAGATAGCTTAATATCCTTACCTGTATATTAAGCTATCTGAGCCAAATTATCACGTAACGAATAAGATATGAAAATTATTTGCTAATTTTTTGCTATTTCTTGCTTCTAAAACTAATATTTTTACTTTAGTTTTTAAAAAGTTACGAAAGGCTCGATAGCTCAATATTAAGTAACTTTTTAAAAACTTATCCTATATCCTATCCTATAAGCACGACAATGAAACGACCCAAGCTTACATCTCGTATTCTCTTTTACCATTTCCAGCAGAGCTAGTTTTACGCTCAAGTGAGTTTCTTACAGCATAGAAATTTTATAAAAATCAAATAGAAATTCTACGCAATAATAGAATAATAATACCTATGTTAAACTGATGGAAAAGGAACAAAGGATTTTATTATAAAGACATGTGAATGGCTAAATAACATATGTGTATCCAATGCATAATTTTTTAAATTCAATAAGCACAGAGATTAATCTCATATCTTCCTTCTTCAAAAAGAAAAATTACAATCTCTTTAACAGATGTTAGACTACTTTAAGTTTTTAATGATTTGAAATAAGATTAATAACACATGGTCAACATCTTATAGAAGAAAAAAATCATTTAAAAATCGATTTTAGATCCAGTTGTGAAAGATTCAAATAGTACATGGAAAATTGATCTAAAATTAATTACAGTTGACCGATTATAGAAATCTCAAGAACAATTTCTGAATATAAATCTCAAATATAAATGAAATGAATTATTGAGCGCTTCACATTCATGTTGATCATTAGACCATTCTTTTCTCATTTAAATTGGTGATCAAATTGTGTATCAAAAGATTTCAACTAGTTTAAAAGACAACTCTGGCGCGAGGATCACTTTTTATTAGCAACAATCAAAATTTTCTCTCTCTCTCTCTTTAATATCTCGAGAACATTCGCTTGGGAGGTGCGAGCCATTAAACCGACGATCAACACCAAAAACCACGCGATTTATAACGTGGTATATATCCACGCGCAAGGGACCTTAAGTACCTGTGCAACCGGTCACAAAAACAGAAAAAGTCGCAGCACGTGCAGATATACATAACACAAGTCGAGCAGTTGCGCCAGCTTTGTACAAACGACGAAAAAGTCTTTTGAAATGAGAACGAGAAATTAAATACGTAGAATATCCAATAAGGAAAAAAAAGACCACAATTTAAACATACTGTTTCGAGGGCATACGGTACAGGTTGTTAATTTTCATCAAATTTTACAAAAAGAAATGAAATATAATGCCACAAAAAATTTACATTATCCTATATTTCACATGGTACACTTTACTTAATCGACTTTTTATTTATTAAATAAATTACTTATGATGCAAATCATTAACAATGACGCAAATTATTGTTGTCATAAAAAATTTAATTATAAGATTTAAGATTTTTACTATATTATACACGTCAAATTAAAAATTACTAATAAATTGTAGAAAATGTATACATATAAATCTCTTTTTCTATTCTCTCTCTTTTATTCAGGGAATAAATTTGTTTCTTTAGTAAAACTCTTGTAAATATGTGATAACATTATCATTTTACAAAACCGTTTTGCATGTCCAAATGGATGACTCCGCGCACTCACTAAATCATCGAGCAGTCGATTAAAAAATAGTTGCAATATCTTGAACAAACACGGATGATGAAATGGAATCCGTAAACGTGTGATACACGATCAATATATCTCACCACGAAGTAGCTCAGGAAAAATAATGAATAAGCTTAATTATACATGCGATGTTAATTGATGCGAATAGAAGATTCGGACACCATTCGAATGGCGGGCCTATCATTTCTCTTACGCCTCCCGATTTTTAACACGGTCATTATACGCATTATTCTTAGAATATCCGGCAGCGTGATCGTTAAAACGGTAATCAACGGCTCGCGTCGGCGGTTCGTCGTGAAATGAGGAGATATCTATGCGCCCGAAGCGTGCTCGTGCGATCATAAAAAAAAAATTCATCGAAAGCCGATCTACAGCAGCAATTGTATTCTGATTAAAGGTACGTCAAGCACGAAAAATAAAGAGATGAATTTATACCTTTTATTTCGATCACTTTAATCTCGTTTTGGAACTATAATAGCTGATACTAATGGATAAATAAATATGTTCGCTGTTACACTTACTGCTATAATTTCTAAAAAAAAAAAAAGAATTTGATTAGAACTCCCGGTTGAAAAGATTGCAATAGCTTACATGAAATAGCGTGGTTAGATCATGCTATCTTTTCTCATGATTGCCATATGGTCTTTACGCTGTCGGATAACTGTTTATTTTTTAATCGGAATTCATGTAGCTCTATCAGAGATATTTATATTTATGAAACCTTCGTCTTATTACATTAAATATATATGATTTTAATTATTTTATTACTGTGTAATGTTCATTTAAATGTATGATAGAAGCGTTGTAATGTTATGGCACCACTGTAGATTTCTTGGATCAATTTGAAATAAATTTTAATCATTATTTCTATGTATCTATGTTACATATTTTATAAAAATGTTATCATTTAAAAAGTAATAAAACATTTAATAACTGACAAGTATATCGTACATTTTCGAATCTAAATCTGAATTTTAAGACAGACAGAAACATCTAAGAAACATCTAAGAAATAATTAGTGAACTTTCCTCTTTTCTCAAGCGCGTCTGTTTTAATGCGAGGATTTTTTCGAATTTATTAGAATTTTCCATAACAGGTGCCCGAAGCTGCGGCGCGGCGGTGCATCACGATGTTCCGAATGACCGGCAGCATGCGTGACATTCCGCCAAGGCACAAGAAATGGTTAAATCTAACTTATGGACGCTGCGGAAGTCTACACTTTTCAGTCGGATACTGCCTACAACGGTACGGAAATTATGCTAGCGGCGCGTTCAGAGGGAAGGAATTCAGCGTTTACGCTTCACGAACCGTTTTATTTTCTTCCGTCGCCGATCTAGCAAAAAAAATTCTAATTTTGCATTTAACGTCATAAAACTCGTGCTAATGAACTTAACATGACGATATTTTATAGTAATAGAGTAAAATAAAAAAAATTATACAAAAAGAAACATACTTCTTCATAGAATCTTGCAAATTTAGTAGTGACGTTTTATATATTACATAATTCCATGTTTCATTCATTGTCAAATGTAATTCATTAGCAATGTCTTTACATTGACGCAAATAAATAATAAAAATAAAAGACTCGACGATTCCCATCATCTTTTCTTAAAGATATTTAGAATAACTTTTACATTTATTTATTCTTGATGTACAAATATCTACAATATTACGTATTCGAAGCAACGGTAAACTGTATGAATCGGTAAAAACCGGATTTATTCGGTGACTTATGCACGCGTGAAGAGTGTGCACTCCTCTTCAAGCAGTCACCTGTATCTGTTCAGGGGCGTTGCGCTTGCAGCACGTTCGTTTCATTGACGTCTTACGTGAAGGATGCGTATTCCGAGAAAAGACAAGCGTCTCTGGCACAGTGATGCACAACTCGCGTATCTCGATAAAAAGAGTTCTCCGTAATCTTCTTTTTTTATTCTATTTCTGGTTAACGCAAAGTATTCAAAATTAAGGAAGTGACAAGTTATGTCACGAGAAACTAACGAAACCTCATTCCCCACTTAAATTCAAATAGACATTACACATCACAAGTAACGTTGCTGCTTGGAACATAATGTCAGACACTGCAAATTGATTAGTTCCGTTTGCCTACCGAGGTGATTTAATAAATCGCTTTCCAACTCACCGCCGGCCAATAAAGTGCAATTTAGTGATTGATTGCCTGAAGAAAACTGTGCATCACTGGCGCGGTACGTGACAAACTAGTCAGTTCACAAGTATACGATCTTAGGCGTGTACCTCTCAATTACCCCCCCGCTATGTACGCTAATTTATTTGACATCGATAATGCGGCCTGAGAGCTGCACGTAGAAAGCGTTAGTGGAATCGCGGTGGTAACACCAATGTCATAGAGACGTCTCGCGTCTTCATTCAATCAAGGAAACAATCATTGACCAAAGTTGCGTGACAAAATGGATGTAACGGGTACCGGCTGGATATCATTGTTTAGCATCCAGCCAGAAATATTCACTGCTAGTTAAACAACAGCTTCCAATAATAGGAAAATACGTGAGAATACAGCGAACACTAATATTTCCAACTAGTCCTTCTTTACACGATTTTGTTAAAAAACGCACGATTTGCAATAATTCTAGCTAATAGTTAAATCATTAAATCATTCATGCAGTATTTTCGTTACGCGTAAAAAATATATCTAAATAATTAATCAGTCTAATAAATGTCTAATTTAGCTTATATCTTCACGGATGTTTTTTTACATCCGTGACAAACATCTATCAATTTCGACCGATCGAAATTGATTACAGTGTAAATGAAATGTCAACAACGCGCAATTAGATTTCTTTTTGCTGGTATTAGCACTTTATTATATTGGCGATCAAGCTGTGCCAAGTAGCAACGGGTGCGCATGTACTCGTAGGCTCATCGAACCATAGTGAGACTCACTACGCTAGCGTAATAATGGTCCATTAATTAATATTTATGCCCTGCCCACGTGGCCATGACGCTTCCTTTGCCATATATTAATTCTAACGCGGTTGTATCCGCATTATTCACGCTCTGAGTCTTATTAAAAATGCGATCGCGGCTCCTTTCACAGAGAGAAAGAGAGAGAGAGAGAGAGAGAAAAAAAAGAGAGAGAGACAATTTCGCTTTTTTTTAAGCTTCTGGTGAAGTTTCTCGCGGTTCTGAATTTAATAACCTTCGTTTTGCCGATGCATATCTCCGTCCGGAATAACTTCATTTTGCGATCGCCCGTTCATCCCTATTTTTCTTATTCACTTTCGATCATAATTATCGATTCGGCTACTTCAATGAAAGCTTCGAACTTTTAAGAAAAATTATGAAATTACGCGAATATGTATATGTAAGAATATAAAATTAATGTAATTAATGTAAAATTTTTAAAAATTTCGGAAAAAATTAAGTTTACGTTTCATGTAGACTAAACAGTTATTATTCTTTACCATCAATATCCGATTTGGAAGACATCTGAAATCCGAATGATATCCTGCGATCCATTAATTATAGATAAAAAATATTCAAGTTTTTTTTCTATACAACCTGAGTATTCGAATTAAATTTATTTGTCGGGAGTAATTACGAAGACTGCTAGTAGCCGCTCGAGATAATGAGGGTGTTCCAAGTATTGCATAATAAACAACAGTGTGAGTACGTTGCTATGCCGTAATTATGCGCTTATTGGTGTATGTGTGTGCGCCACAATATAAAAAGGCATACATGTGCGTGTTCGTATTGATCATCGCGCCGTGACGCGCGCATTAATGCGCCCGATTTCTTAGCTTTTTACGCGCTCTTCCCTCCTTATCGAAACGAATACAAACTAGTCAAGAGAATGTAAGTTTCGCAAACATGAAAATGAAATAAACGAATAAAAATTATTTCTTTTCACGTCTCTATATTTTAAATAAAATGCACAATAAGACCTATAATAATAATGATTTATAAGAGAAAATTTATTTTGAATTTATCGGTGAATCTTTGTCAAAATGGAGATGAACAGACATAAAATATACGCACACGCCATTTGAGATACGTTGCTTTTGGAGCACATATAAAGGATACACTATCCGATAAGTATCTGTGGCAATAAGATTCATTTCCGCCGCCTGTAGCGCAGATCGAGATAACAGGATCGTAAAATATCGTTCATTCCGCGCATCTCCTATACACTGCGAATAAACCTGCTAACAGGCGCGTACTTTCCGTTTCAACTAGTCTAGTCTCGATGTAAATGCATGCTTTATTATACCGCATCGGATACACGAAGGTGCGGTGTACACCTAGAAAATGAAAGGGATTCCGCCGAGAACGATAGCGAATCAGTCGAGAGAACATAATTCTAGAATAAAGGATTTACACGCAAGTGGAAAAGTACAAAGGTAAAAAAAAAACGTGTCAGTGAATCGAGCGGAGGTAATTAAAAAAAGTTATTAGAATCAGCACGCCGCGATTGTTATGCTATTTTCCTCCATTGATGTCTATATTATCTGTTTTCCAGCAGTTCCCCATCATCGTAGTTTAAATACCGATTAAGAAATTATTGTATAAGTTCAACAAATGAAACAATATATGAATTAAATGCTTTAATATCCAATAATATTTATTAAATTTCTTCTTTTAATCGTTCACTATAAGATTTTTCTTCCAAAGCTCCTAAAGCAAATTTTCGCAGTAATTCATTGAATTCTACTATCGAGACTCTTTAATTTAGTTAATTAATTAATTTATTAAAAATACTGATGAGATAGGCTATCGTTACGCTACATGCATTTACGAACAGATACCGAGCAACAATATTTGTTCTAAAAATATGTTATTTATACAATATATTTGTTAGTACAATAATTAAATGCTAAATAGATTAAATAGATAAATGTATTCCGCTGATTATTTTACTTGTATGTTGGATTAATTTAATGCTTTTGCCGTCATAATTTATCGACATTTACGAATACCGCATGTGATATTTCACTACCGCATACAAGGCTCACAATTCCCGATCGTTAATCACACGTCCATTTTTTTTTTTCGTTTTCCGTCTTTCGGTAAAGCTACGAAGTTGTGCACGTTGTACCGCACATGTTGCAGACGTGACAAAGAGCTGCAATTACGAACAGCTTAACAGTTCTTTGATCTTACGCGGCGTCAATTGAAAACTTATTTTCCCTTATTCTCAGCGGGTCTGAACGTTGATGAGCACCGTCGATGTTGATTGAAATTTTTCCGCGTGCCCTTAACCGCGACTTAACACCCCATATGGCGAGCACGTTAAGCGAGCAACGTGGAACTCGACGCGTTTCATGAGTAGCTACGTTTTAATAGCCCCGACACGTGAAATCTCGTTGATTTATCAAAGCGCTTCCTCCGCTACCGGTGAACACACGCGCATACTCAAGTAAACCCGTAGAACAGAACGAAGTCGGCCGCCATGATTAATTAATCGCTGCTAGTTAATCAATCCACGCCGGTACTCCGGTAGCTAACGATGACGGTGAAAAAGTTTGCGCGAAAGTAGCAACTACGGTAGAATTTATAAAATGCGTGATTCCTCGTATGTAAACCTTTTGTGTAAATTAATTCATGATAAATGATGCTCACACAGTTATAATATTTATAGTTTATTAATATTTTAATATTCAATTTTCGCTGAATAATTAGTTTCCTTTATAAAATTATTATGCTTTATTAAGATTATTATAATATCATTGTTCCGAGTCAGATTAATATTGATACAACTTTTCGCAACAGTGACCATTTGAAATTGTTCAATCCCAAATTCGTACTTTTCTCCTAAGACTTTCTATAAAAATAAACTATTAAGTTTATATCACATATATTATTTTTTTATTAGATTAAATTTTTTCAATTAGCGTAGAATTTTTTCACATGTATTATAAAATTTTATCAAGCCTTCGACATTTTTATGTGAATGAGCTCCATCCTGTGATTAAAGTGTCTCGTTAACTGTTTCACAGGTAAAATAATGCTCGCGCCGTCAATGAAATTCCGTAGTACGTATAATAAAAACAAAATTAAAATTTGCAATGGGTCGGGGTTAATAGCATGTCATGACGATGTGCACTTTCGTTCTCGCGAGCAAGTGCGCGCGCGGAAAAATAAGAGTATCCGAGAAAGGAGAAAGAGAGAGAGAGAGAGAACGTCGCGCGTGTAATGATCATGGTAATTAATCCATCAGCGAACTTTGTAATTACTCACCGTTAATCACCATTTCATAATTACGTGGTCGGCACGTATACACACCCAAATCCCGATATCGCGCAAGTAAACGAAATCAATCATCGAGTTTTCGAAGACGCGTGATACGATCTTTAATTCTGTACGGTAGATATTTTTTCGATACCGCGCGATTAATAATCAACGCGTAATTACACGAAACCGGGTAAAGATTTTTTATGATCATAACCGTGCAACTGTATTTCATATTTAACTACATATAATCGTAATATTACGGGAAATACTCGAATTAAAATATTTGAAGAAAAAACTTATGAAACGCGGATCGATGTAATGAAAGAGTATTTACATGATTAGTGTTAGTATCTAATTGTCAATTTCCTTTTCACGCGCAATGTATCTTAATAGCATTGTATCTAATAATAATCGAACCAAATATGTCATGTCTGAAAGAAGCTTTCTGTTCTCATTTTTCAAACCATGAAGAAAGAAATCGTGAGAAATTTCATGAAACTGCTACATCGAAGTATTAAAATACAATAGTGAGATCGATCTTCCACTAAAGAAAGTACTAGGTACAGAGTATTAATAATATATGTATATGTGTGTCCTTTTCTGTTGAATTGATAAATGTAAACTTGACGAATTAATTGTGATAATGACAGAAATGTAACAATGTAATATTCTCCCATAAAACATGAAGTCTTTATAAAATAATTTAAAAATTATAACTATTTTAAAAGATATAAAATAATTTTTTATATAATCATTAAATACAATAAAAATATAATTATTATTAATTTTAATGTCAGGTAAAATATTCAGCTAATATAATTCTCCATTTCCATTTACATTCTTCCGAAGCTAAAAAGAATTTTTCTATTAAAATGGATTGCTCGCCACTGATTTATTCAAATTCTCATTTTTGATAAATATCAAACGTCCATCAACATGCACGGAATAATGAAATTATTTTTTTAATTAAGAGATTATAAATAAAAAATAATATTTTAGCTCCCAATATCGTACTCCATGAACACGTATATGTGAGTTTAATTCTTATATTTCTTATTTTTAAATTAGATTGTAATTGTCTTGCTTCCATTTTTCCTCAGACGTCTATTACATTATTACATTATCACAGAAACATGTGTATATGACGAGTAAATATATGCGAATGTTCGCAGTGTATTAAGCAGTGAATTCGTTAAACCTAAATAACTGTATATATTAGTCACTCCTGCGGGAGGAAGACAATGAGTTTTTTAACGCCATCAGATTTGGCTATTATATAGAAATTGGTATCCAATAAATAATAACCTTTAAATATTAAATCTGGCTCTCTCAAATTTTTTTCCAAGCCGTAATTACTATCGCGTCTTGCGTCGAATGCGAACTATCTGACGCGTCTTAAAGAAGACATCGATATTGCCACGCGTGATAATATCGCCGAATATAATATATATTACAGCATAAAACGCGCAACACCGAACGACAATATTTTCGCGACGGTAGGTATCGTTGCGGATAGAGTGGAATAATGATCTCTTCTTTAGCGGGATATACTTGTCATTTTGACAGCACAAGAAACAAGGAAAAGAGACAGACCGTTAAAACATATCAGCGTATTTGTAATAGCCGAGAAAACCTCTATCAAGTTAGCCCCCCCGAGCGAAGTCGTGAGAAACGGCGATCGTGAGGACAAATTATTTATTTATAATTATTTAAAGGCGAGCAACAAATCGGCAATTATATATTTTGAAAGGGAATTTGTTCAAGGAAAATTTTAAGACCAAAAACGGTCGAGTAACAAAATCTTTTAACTAATTGTTAAGCTGCGAAGTCGCGAGAAACGGCGGTCGCGGTGACAAATTATTTATTTATAATTATTTAAAGGCGAACAACAAAATCGGCGATTATTTATTCTTAAAGCAACAAAATAGCAACAAATTCTGGTGTATACATTTTTTCGATTTGGCAATAAGCCAAGCCATTTCGATTTTTATTTCCTGCTAAACGGGATTAGGGTAACTAATTAGCAACTAAACAGTACTAAATTTTTTGATAGGTGTGGATTTTTTTTTGTGATGGGGGGGGGCTAACTTGATAGAGGTGCCGAGAAATTGTAGATGCAATAGATAATAGGAGAGAAATGGCTACCTTACGTGTTTTATATTATCATTTATATATTAATTTTTATTCGTAGA
The DNA here is from genome assembly GCA_011636635.1 of Tetramorium simillimum. Lineage (NCBI taxonomy): Eukaryota > Metazoa > Arthropoda > Insecta > Hymenoptera > Formicidae > Tetramorium > Tetramorium simillimum. The sequence continues at coordinate 10,089 of VBVQ01000130.1, read as the reverse complement.
TTATTCGTAAAATAAAAGTTAGAGTTTTTAACATGATTCATTTCAACGTTTCTTGTACAAGAACCTTTCTAAAAAATGTTTTATAAATTTTACTAATTTCTATTTTTCTGACGAATACAAGATTTTTAATGCAACGTTCAAAAATATTTAAGAATATTGCCGCCTAATATCTAATAAATTAGAAAGCAAAATTGTGAAAATGTTTTACTTAAAAAATCCTGCGATATCTTTTCTTTCACCAAGTAACTACCGCACACATGTTTCTATACTCGCAAAAGATAGTGCGATGGAGACAGCATTCACATCCGTATAGCGTGTATTGTCGCCTTTCCCATACTGACGAGCGATAAATCTACGTTCAAACATTCGAGCATTTGACTTCTCATTGTGGTCATATTGTGTACGCAGGAAAATTTGTAAGTAACATACAACACGCAGTACGAATCATTACAATGCCAATCTCTTTCCACAATAGACACTTACAGCTTTCATATGGAAATCGGCAGTAACAGAAATAACTTTGCACAAGTGCAGCACAAAAGTAACGTATCATTATTAATAAATGTTTTCACACTCGAATGTATGGTTATCTGTAAAGCTACCGGTGTTTATTTCGCATAAAAAAGTGGTTCTTCGATTTTATGTTAAAATTACAACAGCACAAATTACAAATTGCAACTCTAATTACAGACTTATTAAGTTTCCGTAAAGGCTATCAAAAGTTTTGTAAGTGGCAAATGCGACTAGAAAAATGAATTAAATAGTAATAAATTTATACTAATAATTAGTGATCGAAAGATTTATTTTAGAAAGATTCTCATTCTAAGAATGTTGAAAATAAATTAAATTAAAAAATTCAAACTCTTTTATTTTACAACTAAACCCTAAACTCTAAAACTAAATTTATTTTACAGCAAAAATAAAAATTAATCTGTTAATAATAATGATTGACAAAATATTTTTCTTATCGAATTTGGCAAAAATTAATTTCAAACATGCACGTGATTAGATTAACATGTAACAAGAAAATTTATATATCATAATAAAGAGATTCTAGAATGTTTAACTTTAACAATTTAAACATCTATCCTTGATTTCTGTATGATTCAGGTTTTCCAAATTTTTTATATAAGCAATAATTATCTTCTTATCTTCGAAAAAATGTTGCAAGTTATATAATAATATAGTTATATTATAATGTATATACTTGTATGATCATACAGTAATCAATTTCTGAATCGAAAGAAATTAACAATAAGTCAAACCGAGTTTCAAATAACGAATATAAAATTGATTCTGAAGATTTAATTAGTAATATCGTGTCTTGAGATTGACTTCAGTCAAGTTTTTGAGCAGAAATGCGACTGCAAACACAGGCCTAAGTAGTTCAAATAATCCGCTCCAGTTAAAGCATTACTTTACGATGATCGTTTTTCGTAGCGAATGACGCGAGACAATCTTGCCGATAATAACGCGTCGATATTGCCGTAAGAGCAGTCGAGCGCAAAGTGAGAAAATCGAAACCGTGGAATGTCAGACGCACTCCATTGCGTCGTCAAAAACAGAAGAGAAATACTTTTCTGCATCGATTTTATTTTCTCGCGGGTTCCCACGAGAGACCGTGAAATCTATTCAGAAGTACGTTCCTACCTAGTGACGTGCGTTCAGGATCGCAAGACGATACGGAAGTTATTGGTACATTATTCGGGCTAGTAGATATTCCTTTTTGTGGCGTTTTAATAAAATACGTTACGCGATCTTGGCTCCGTTTTCGGCACGACATAAAGAGGATTTATTGTCGGCAAGGAATGACATGGAAAACACGCGAAATATTCTCGATGAGAAACCTTTAATCGTCTCAATAATTACGTGTCTCCGTGAATCATTCAAACGGGCGGCATCGATTGACGATGCCGATATTTACAGAGAAGTGAACCGCCGTTACGAACGTGATACAGAAACGCAATCGCATTAAAATCAAAGAAACATGAAAACACGCGCGAAGGGAAACACGCAGCTGGAAGAAACGAAAGGAAAAAAGGACAACGGAAAGGTATCAACGGAATAACAGCTGCAATTTTAACGAGGTAGATATCCCGCGGTCAGAAATTTGATTGTGAGTTCATGAGGAAGGCGTGCGACTGTTTTTAACTCGTTTCGAACAGTTACCCCCTCCTTACAATTAACATTCTGGGCGTAAATGGTAGCCATTCAGAACAATCAAAACAGGAGTTTACATTATACGATCGCAAATACACGCATGCCTGCGCGTATTTGTGAATAGAATGAGTGTAATTAAATAAAATGAGTTTTTGAAGAAATTGCATTCGGAAATATAAAGCATAATTATCGTATTTACAGATTTCTTTTAAAACAAAACTAGATTCCCCTTTTTAAGTTACAAATTCTTTAATCAATTTAAACTTTTTTTTTTCAAAGGAATTAGGTATTATTATTGTCATCATTGATAATGGCATAATATTTATAAATAGCTTAATTTCATAGGCTATTAATGGCTAAGAATTTAATAAAAAAATGTGAGATATGTAAAAAATATAACGTGTCAATTAATTTGCAAACTATGAATTTACTAAATTCAAGTAATAATATACACGGACACGGAAACACGCAGAGCGAGTGAACAACAAACTTTCGATCTCGATAATTGTTTTTTATACGTGAGGTGATATTTACGATGTATCGGATAGATTAAAGACTCACCGTCGGAAGACTAAACGAAAAACGAACGAGAGAAGCAATAGGATCGAAGGAGCATTAAGGCCAAGATCAAGGGAACTGGAGCACCGGGGCGTGGCATCCAGACGACCACCTGTTCTATTAGACGACGAAGAAAGCAGACCTGCTCCTCAGCCGAGATCGCACCTTGGTCTAGCTCCGCAATGTATCGATGTCTCATTCATCTTATTCTACGAGATTAAAACGGGTGTGTAGGTATAGTAGCCTTGCTATGCGGCCTTGCAAGGTCATTTCTCTGCACCGCGGGATATTCGAAAAGTATAATATGATATCGAAAGTACACAGTCGTTTGCTGTATGAATAACGGAATAACGGCAGAAGAAGAATTTCACGAGAAATGGGGTCATTGCAAGTTACAGATTCCTTTGATTATGAATTCATTTTTATTACTAAATGACTGTACGATCTTACGGATATTAAGAAAGGTCGGAAACAAAATGCGATAATTACCTGACAACTGGGCCTATAAACGAGATACCCTAGGGTTTGATGTAATAAAACGTTAACGATATAAACATCGTTATTTTTAACGATATAATTTCGAGCTGCCCGCAAACTGTTGAGCGTCCCTTCCTTTCTCGCTAAAGTCATTATCAAAACAATAGACTAATAAAGTTTGTCAGACGATCTATTTCGTTTGATAATTCAGAATTATAGTAAAATATATAGAAAATTATTCGTATTAGAAAAAGTGTACACCGTAAAAGGTACGTGACGTAATATGCGATTAATATGATTTTATAACCATAATCAAAGTAAAACAATTTTTTTAGAAATTCACTGTCAGAAATTATTTATATTTCCTTTCAAATACGAGATAAATGAAAGTATGACGTAGCAGCTGTCTATCAAACAAATTACGAATAAGATTATACACTTAAAGAATTGATGCATAATTCGTTGAAGATGAGCATTACAGTTACAAACGTTAATGTTGCTTTGCGTTATTGCAGCAAAATAAGTTTGAAATACAAAAATTTTGAAATACAAGAATTTCGAAACTTCTGCTAAGATATAGAGATATTATAAATTTTATAATTAATTAACAATTAAAATGTATTCGTTTTTGCACAGTTCTCTAACTTTAACTAAACTCTATCTATCTCGAAGATAAAATCTAAACGATTTTTTAACTAAAATTATATATTATTATACATTTTTTTCGAGTCATGTTTTATGGAAATAATGCTATTAATATTATTACGAACTCATTCTCGTCTTCAATCTGAAGACACACTTTATAAAATTATAATTAAAGCTATAAAATAAATCTCAGTTTAACTTTATTTTAAAAAATTTTATAAAATCTATAATTATATAAAAGTATAAAATATGTTGTATAAAAATAAATTTATGCACGTATGTTATTATAAAATATAATTCTTTTAGAAAAGATCAACTTCCTGGTTAATCATCAAAGAAAATGGCTTGAATAAATAAAATAGCCATGTTAATATATAATAAGTTAATTATTTTTTATTGTAATAGAAACTTTTGTACTTCATTAATTTTTAATAGAAATTTTAAGATATACGAAGGACTATGTGATGATAAAAGAATATTTTTTGCACGTCTCAACCTTGAACTGAGACATCAACGGGAATCGATGACGATCGTTTCGAATTATTAAAGTAATATACGAAATTTCGCCAACTGATATGGAATAATGAGTCCACAATATTAAAATCGACCGATAACGGTATCGTAATTGCATGTGATCGACTCCTGTCAATTTTTGTAAGAGTAGATTGCACGATGGTAAATCTCATTATCGTTGACAACTTGTCATATGCAGATGGCTTTTGTAACTTTAATAACAGCCAGCCGTGAAATAATGATAGAAAGAATTGAGCAAAGAAACGTCTCTTTGATTTATCGTTTCTTTAATTATCACAACAATTATAATACTCCTGTGTAAATCGTTATCTACGATAAGTTTCATAGAATAATCGTAATGAATAAATTTTCTCTAAATTTCATTTTTTGATGAAAAATAAAATAAACATCTGACAAAAAGTAAATAGCTTTATCATTGAAATCAAAATAAAATATCAATTGTTTCGAAAGAAGAAATAATAATCGCTAACCTGTTAAATCAGCTGGATGCGACAGGCCGTGCAATAAGTTTCATCGATGATTTTAGACACTGTGGCTAGATGATCAATGATCTTCGCAGCACATGAATGACGTTTGTCAGGAACGATAATGCGATTTTCCTCGGAATTAGCATTTTAACAACTGTGAAGTCATCGGTTAATTTTCGAATTTAATTCACTGTTCCCCGTCACAGTTAATTATTAAACATCCGACAAGTCAATTAACGGTACCTTGACGCACACGTAACATTATAGAAACCATTTCACATCGTAAAATTTACGATATCTTCGAGTACTCATGTCATCGTCTCAATGTCTCCACGTTTAAAAGTGGAGAATCAATCGCGCGCGCACCTTACACTTTTCAAATATCCGAAATACGATAGCAAAACTTGCACGTTCTTCATATAAAATGAAGGAGTTGGTTCGATCGGTGTAATCGAAAAATCAACTATAAATCTGTAACTGAATCCTTGAAGGCGGACTGATGTAGCGATGTATAGCAGGTACACTTGCTTTCGGACGGTACACTAACTCTTCTCTTCTTCTGACTTTCTTTATATAAAAGAATTAACATTGAGCGATTTCTTTCTTTTGACGAATCGAAATGTATAATTTTTACATGTTAGAGCATAATAAAATTATTAAAATCGTTTCTCATCTGTGGAAAACTAATTGTTTCGCAAATGCTACTGCCTCTTATATTTCTCGTTTAACGTGGCGATTGTGCGTGGCCTTTTTGCTCATATATCTTTTTCTCTCGTTAGAAAGAGGTGATTAGCCAATAAGATAGTAATCTCTCCGATAAAGCGTCGCTCTGTACTCGACCTCTTCTATTTGCTATTTTACCCAATCCGTCACGCAATGCCACAGCGAGCTCAATGTCAGCATCTCCAGACGAACCCTCTTGGAGATTTCCTCTTCATGTTCCAACGGTACCATGAGCGGTGGCATGAGAGACGGAGTTTAAAGAATTGTACTCTCGTTGAGGTTTTCCATCTTTCCGGGATCTCTCTCGTCTGCTCGCTCCAGAGATCTTTTCTTTGAACCACGAATTTCGAGCGATCCCGATCGAAAAGTCCCGGAGAATCGCAGGGGACGGTAAGTACGAGAGGGGGGCCGTATCCTGGAGCAGCGTCGCGCGGCAGGGTGAGCGACGAGGAGAGACCACTACGGTTAAGGTTTCGTGGATCCGCGCTGCGTGGTGGTCGGGTAGTTTGTGGCTGCGAGCACACAAGTCGAGCCTACGACACGAGGCTCGGCGGCGCTTCGCCGCTCCGTCTTCGTCCTTGCGGCGAGCGCGTCCTTCTCGCTCTTCTCGACGTCTCGGCGTCTCTCGCTCGCGCCGCTCCTTCCCTTCGCTCTTCCGCACGGCGCGGGTTCTCGCGCCGCGCGTCGCGGAGATGAAGAGGCCCTCCCTCGTCGCACCTCTCTTATGCTACGGCCTTCTAACTGCTATTGCACACACACGCACAGTTTTTTCTCTCTCTCTCTCTCTCTCTCTCTCTCTCTCTCTCTTTCTTTCTCCCCGCGACTAGCAACGATCGTTCCCCGGCGCGGCGCTCGCGCGAGGAAGAGGAAGCACTTCCTTATTCCGGTGCGCGTCACGCGCATCGCGTCCGAGTCGAATATACAGGCTCCAAATGAGGCGTTAAATCGCTCGATGTTAATTCTTTTATTCTGAAGAGTTATCTCTGAGATTCTATCGTTCCTAGAGGCAAATCGATCGAACAAATACGAAACCAAAGTGGAATATGCAAAGCTATATTGTTTCGAGGACACTCGAAAGGAGGTCGACTTTCGCACGGCTCGTATCACCTTGTTGACCGCGCGACTAGCCAAGAAGTAGATGCGGCTGTCGTATTTACGAGTTTCGTGATCAATGGCGTCGTCTTTCACGGACGAGCACGTAGTCGGACCCAGGTTTCATCGCGGCTCGTTAAAGTTGTAATCGTCGGCTGTTGTAATCCGATCAAATAACAAAATGACTATGCGGAACAATTTATCTGATTTATAGAACGAAACAGAGTATTCTTGGTAGTCCTAAAGCCTTTCAAATTCCCCCTTCTAATCCTATTTTATTAATTCAATCTTAGTTCTTAATCTAAAATTTCGGTTGTGCTGATTGTTGCTGAGTGACAAGGTTCGGATTTTGCTCGCTTGAAACGTTGAAAAGAGCGTCGTTTATAAAACGTTCCGATCGCTTTATGACAAGGCATACTTATGATGCCTTGCGTCTGAATTATTCGTAATCTCGCGTCACGTAACACGCCCAATAAATATCAACGGATCTCTCTAGATTGAAAGCGTAAAATGCCGACACGCAAAAAGATGGAACCTTTAATATTTCGGGGCAGTAATAAGTCCCATAAGTCATCCGCCGAAATTTCTCGCAACGTTCGTGAAAATAGCAGTTCGAAACTAATAAAATACGACCGTACCAATTCATTGCAGCCGTACATAACAGACGTAAGAGATGATTCCGATACAAAAGGAAAAGAAATTTGGTAACGTTACATGCTATTTTTTTGCATTATTTGCACATTCTCTTTCTTTAAAATTTAACTTATAATCTTTTATCTTTTAATCTTTGCATCTTCTGAAGTTGTTTATTTAGTCAAAGTTTATCTAATGCTGCATTATACTATTTTAATTCTTTTATTCTTTTTGTCTAATAAATTTTATACATATATATTTTTATTCTTTTTGTCTAATAAATAAATACAACTACCGTATAAAGAAAATTGATTATTCGCTTCTTCTTAAAAGAAAAAAAAAAAAGATTTCTTGGTCCGCCTACATTGGACACTATATCTCACAAAAAATCTGTCGAAAGACACCTGAATCAGGCCCGCCCTGGAGACGCGTCATCGCGGTACATCATTTACGGGATCCCCGGCGTTGCAATAAAATTTCAAAGTAATTATAACGTGCCTCCTGATAATTTCATAGGCGTTTTAACGACATCTCCCCAACCTTTCGATTGCGGCCGCGCGTTTATAAATATTGACGTAAAATCAAATTCCACGAGCAGCGATCCATCCATTGGCGAGGCAGGAACGAGGTAGAAGCGTCAGGGCTCGACAGGGTGTATGATCGGTTGGATCCATCCAACGTGCAATTAAAGGTACAGTTTTTATTCATTTAATCGGCTATGCAGATGGCTTAGCCGGTGCTCACCGGCCGGTAGAGAGAGCGAATATTGGCAAATACCCTTCGTTTCTCTTTCGACCACCCGGAAGGTAATTAATGAGTAATCAACGCCTCTCTTTTCCACGAATGCACTTCACAAGTAACCCTGATAAACCACGCAAACGATTACGCTGTCGTTTATTTTCAAGGGCTATATCGCCCTCTGATCCCCGGCCGAAATTTATCCCGCGTAGTTAATGAGACTCGCGAAACGTTGCGCAAATCTCGTCGCGCTGATAACAACCGTACGTCGCGGCACTTGATCGACTTTTTAAGGTCGAGCGCGTTCGTTGAGACGCGATGGAGTCGTGAACGGGAGAGGCTGAACGGGGAAACGCGAATTAAAAGAAAAGGACAGAACCGATATCAGTCGCGAGACCGAGTCGTAAGATTTATTGCCGCGGCTGAGCGTCTCTTTAGTGGGCGGGCTTTCCGAGAGAGGTAACGGTGCAGGCCTGCCGAGCGTGCCGCGGCGACGCGCGTCGTATCTTAATTTGTGGGGTTCCGCGCGAGAAATATCAGGTCCGCGAAACGCCGTTCGCGTTTGCCAGTCTTTTAGCCGAGGTGACGTTTAGTCGCGGCTGCACCGGTTGTCCCCAATCGACCGATTGGTAGCCCAGTGCATGTGCGAAACAGGCTGCGACCAATCCAAGACGGATATCGCACGGGGAGATTAAGAAGGTAAGCAAGACTTTCGGAAGAGAATAGTAACGATAATAACTGCAAAAAAAAAATACTTAGGAGCGATCACGGTCTCGAAAAAAATCAAATATGGATATCTAGAGCGTTTCGCGAAAATTCAAAATAAACAAAGTAATACAGCAGACTTTTTCCATACATTTAAAGGCACTATCTCGACTGACTGTTCAACGATAACATTGGATTATTGTTTTAACCTTTTAATCTTCGATCTCATAACTCGTAACAAACGTACTGGTTAACACCTGTGTATGTACTTTGCGAATTAATGGACGTCTTAAGTCATTTAAAGACGTTTGTATGACACGAAGACTTACGTTCCGCGGACGCGGCACGTGAGAAAAAGTAAGGTTCAGAGGTCGGACGATGGGAAAGAACGCGTAAGAAGCGGCGAGACGTCCATAAATCTGAATAATCTGCGAGATTTATGCATAATACGACGGATCCACCAACGCACGCGGGTTTTTATTTTCCTGCCCCGTCGAGAAAGTGCGAATTCGTGTCCCACATTAAAACGCGACGAGGTGATCCCTCTCCGCGTTACTTCTTTTCTCTTTGCCTCGCGTCCGCGGTGCATGCGACAATTTGTCACCGTCGCGCGCGGGAACACAAAAGTTAGCGCGACGTGATCTGCTTTCGTTGTACCTTTTACATTCTCTTAATTTCATCTTTTCTTCTCTTTTGTTTTCGCCGCCGTTTTTCCACCCCTCGTTCGTACCCGCTTCGCGCGGACCGTTAATTTTCAAACGAGATTGAAGAGACGAGGGCCAGAAGAGCGGAAGGAGGATGCGCGCGTTTACCGTCACCGAAAATTCATTACGCGCCGCCGGTTAATCTTGTCCGCTTGTCCGCCTCCCTGTTGTATCTTCATTAAATCTCTGCTGCGCGTCGAAAGATAATATTATCGTGACTCGTTTGGCGTTGCGTTATATTATGTGCTAACTACCCGTGTTAGCCGTGCCGATAGTCCAATTATCCCCAACACCTCGCATATTTTCATTAAACAAAACGCGCGGTATGAGATATTTCGCGTGGATTAACATACGGAATCGCGTGTGTAAATCGGGCCCGAGCAGAGGACACGACGGAAGTCGCGGAGGCGAACGAAGAAGGATGTGGCCGGCCTACGGAACGCATAAAAAGGGAGTACCGACCGTACTTCTCGAGTGGACCACTTAAAGGAACGCGGCAGTACGAATATCCAACGAGTCAACGTCAGATTTATGTCTCAGTTAGATGAAATGTGCGAGATAAGTGAAAAATTGCCCACCCGTGCGCTCACGCACGCAAGATTTTAATTCGTGAGGCCGGCGCGGCGCGGCGGTGTCTCTCCCCCTCCCCCCTC